>CANNZV010001876.1:0-124720 GCA_947561585.1 Caprella mutica | reverse complement strand
GTAGCTATAATTAGCTAAGATTCCGGAAAGTTAAAACAATAAACACTAAAAAGCTGAGAACTACATTTACTAAAACGATATTCTTTGAAAAAGTTTCTTAAATTTAAAATCTGACATGGATTCTGTTTAAAAAAATACGAAGTTTGTTGTACAATCCCATGGATCTATAAAAAGAGAAATTTCGCTCCAATTCTGTTCGAATTGGTGGAAAATTATTTTATAAACCTAGACTAGTTTATTCACCACCTGACTACCAGTAGGTAGGTAGGTAGGTGCCTACAAAACAACAGCAAATTTTCTTTTATATCCGGCAAATAGTTTAACTCTCACTACAAACAAAATATGGCGAACATTTCCTTAGCAATATTTTCAAAGGAATATTTTCCGTTTAAACAGCTTCCTGTTACGTAATTTAAATCTGAACTGAGAGCATACGGGTAAAATAAATATCACAATAATAGAGTAATAGTCATTCTTTAAAAATCCTTACATCTATTTCATATAATCGATATTTCAAACTCCGTGTAATATTCTGAGATAGCTGCTTGGAAACAATCGAATTAAATTAATCGGCATCAATTAATTGTAAAAAATGAAGTGCTCAGAGAATGGTAAAATCAACGATTAATAATTATTATTAGGATAATGATTATTACAAGCACAGTGAAGAGTTAAAATAACAACAAATCTATGTAAATAAATACCCTTTGAAGGCTTATAAAAGCATCAATCAATGGAAACAAAATGCGAACTGACGGATTAATCATTGAATAACTATCATTAAATGAAATATCATTCAATATTGGTAAATAAATTTCTTGAGGCAACATTGCCCAGATATTTTTACAATTTTCCCAATATTGGTGTAATTTTTCGCCGAGAAGTATAGCTACCTCAAATGTATATTGTAGGGTTAAAACATAAAACTACAATCATTTATTGAAAATGAACACATATAGTGACGGGTTGAATACAATGATCATGTGGCACAATATCTAGTGAAGGCAATTCAGTGGGCAAATCATGCAAATTCGTGAGATTTAATGCGATATTCCCTTCCCCCTAAACTGTTTGTGAATCAGACTACGACTCTCCATTTGCATAATCTGGCTAGCTCAAATGGACTTAAATAAGACATCTAGTGAATAGAACTGTGGTTACTAATGCTGCAATTCGAAAAGAGTTGTTAGCGTGAGAAATGTTTTGAATTTGAATTTAGCTGCGAATTATATTAATACTTTAATTTGGGAATAGTTCGTCTATCTGTTAGAACTTATAAAGAATATCATGAGAACATAGAGGGAACATAATGAGAACATAGAGGGAACATCATGAGAACATAGAGGGAACATAATGAGAACATAGAGGGAACATCATGAGAACATAGAGGGAGTATCATGAGAACATAGAGGGAACATCATGAGAACATAGAGGGAACATCATGAGAACATAGAGGGAGCATCATGAGAACATAGAGAGAGCATCATGAGAACAAAGAGGAAGCATCATGAGAACATAGAGAGAGCATCATGAGAACATAGAGGGAGCATCTTGAGAACATAGAGGGAGCATCTTGAGAACATAGAGGGAGCATCTTGAGAACATAAAGGGGGCATCATGAGAACATAGAGGGAGCATCATGAGAACATAGAGAGAGCATCAAGAGAACATAGATAGAGCATCATGAGAACATAGAGAGAGCATCATGAGAACATAGAGAGAGCATCTAATATAATATTCTGTGGCTATATTATGGCTACGGGTCGCACTAATACTAATTTTTCATAAAAGCAATCAATGACATGCTTTGTACTGCAACCAACTGTAATACAAAGAAAGCAATCAATGACATGCTTTGTACTGCAACCAACTGTAATACAAAGAAAGCAATCAATGACATGCTTTGTACTGCAACCAACTGTAATACAAAGAAAGCAATCAATGACATGCTTTGTACTGCAACCAATTGTAATACAAAGAAAGCAATCAATGATTTGTAAACTGAAGGTAAGAATACCATTCTTTAATCTGTGGTGGGCCAATCGAGAACATTCAAGATTAAAATGATGAAAGACACACGTGGGTGCCTCATAAAGAAAAATTCCCTTAAAATTTTATAAGTTAGTTATAAGTAAATTTTAACAAACAGATATTCATAGATTAAGTATAAAATTTGCATCAGCATATTATTATGATACCATTGTGGCTTTCGAATAAAGTAAATAGTACTATATAGATAAAATACAACATAAGTCTAATTCAGTATCATTTACATTGAAAATATAATCTTAAAAAGGGATTTTAAATGTTCTGAGGATTTTTATTTAGCACACAACCTGTTAGAAACTTTTCGCTCTATTATTTTCATCACTAGGATTCACTGTCCCGTACCTATGTTGCAGGATTAAAAGCATACTCATTTAAGTTAACTCAATGGTTTTATTAAGGAGAAAATATAGTTGCACAGTTTAATATTTGTAAAGATTGTAGTAATAAAGTACACAAATAAGGATGTGCGTTTTAACATTATATTAAATAATTAAATAGTTGGCTACAAATTAAAACTAAATCGGAGAAAAAACTAGCTAGCTGATGGCAAATGGAAAAATAATCATTGAAAACTTAAACTTTAAATTCTTAAAATCGAATCAAACCTAAGTTTTAGCACTGTCAAGTTACTATCTTCACTTTGAAATATGAAACTATAGCAGAAATCAAACTAAAATGAACAATTTAAATCTTGAATAGCCAAATAGGAAGTTAACTAACGCAGTAATTACAGGAGCCACTATAGTTACTTTTTTTTAAAGGCCCCCTTGCCAGAAGAAGCAGACCTTCTTTAAATCATTAAAATAACAATTATCTTGATGACCTACTAGACTGAAAAATAAGTGATAACTATTCAGATGAAATTGACTACAGTTCCAATATTTTCCATTATACGAAAAGTATACTACATACATCTAAAAACTAATGAGAACATATGAATAAATTTAGATACTGCAACTGCGGTAATAGTACCTTTCATATTCGCTTGTCAGTAGAGATTGGCATTTTAATTCATGGGAGAGAATATCAAAAGCTGGTATTGAAAAATGTGAGCCGCCATTTTGAAAGTTATTAGGACTTGTGTTAAATTGGTGTTTGTCCTTATAGGAGTGTAGTAATTAACAAACATAAAAATTGAATACATAGGTTCTTTAGAAAGATATAAATTATAAATAAAAAATGTTTCTAACTGATCCAAAATGATTTCAAGTGAAATAAAATATTTCTTCGCTTAGGATACAATTATGGTATAAATTATTATTAAAATATATCGATGAATTTATTGTTTAAATTATAAATTACACAAACATACTATGATATGAATATTTTTTTATTAAAACCAACAACCTATATATTAACCAAATACAAAATGGAGCTTTGAAAATAAATTTTTAGTGTTGAATAACTAGAGTTTAAAAATTTAAAAAATGTTAAATTTAAACGTTACAAAAACACTGCGATAATAGCTGAACTCAAGAAGCTTTATTAAATATTCAAAACATTCAAATCACTTCCAACTTCATGAATAAATGAGCTACAGAATATAGAGTTTAATTCCTGTGCAGAATAGTAAATCATGTTTGTTCGAGTGAGCAAATCTAATTATTTACTCTGAGACTCTAAAGAAATATAATTATGCGGGAAAAACATATAAATAAGCTTTAATAGAAGGGGAATAAGGTAAAGAGTGTATCTAATATTTGAGAGAAAAATGGAAGTGGTAGATAGATTCTTTACCTGATATTATGAAGGAAAATTTTAATAATGTTACGTAGATTCTTTGCCATATCTGACCTGCAATTCAACTAAAGTTAGACTCTGAAAAAATAAGTTGGCATTTACGATAGAAAATTAACAATTGTGTTTTTTTTCAAACTGTTTTGAAAATAAGAGAATTCGTTCACTTTTTTCAAAATAAAAAATAAATGGATGTCCATTTGAGTTCATGAAACTATTTTAATAAAAAAGTTAAATTCCAGTAAAGTTCAATAATAATTAACATCATATACGTTGATATACAATATACAAATATTGATACAAACTATAGTCTGAACTGTTTGAGAAAAACACGTACTATTTCTATGCAAATGATTTAATAATTTGAATAAATTTATTAATTGAAAATATTACTTTTCTATTATAATTATTACCATGAAAAATTTAAGGTTAAGCCTTATTTCTGAGGTTATGAGTAGAAATATAATAAAATACAGTACAATTCCCATCAAAGTGGATGCTATTTCCGTGCAAATGAATTGCAAAAGCAATAGAAAGAATTTGAATGGAATTATCGGACACAGATATCGAAAATGTGACAGGAGATTGAATCGAAAAACGGTTCACCTGCGCGAAAAATTAGAAGTGAGAGAGGAAAAAGAACCTACACTGTTACCCAATGATTGGCAAATACCTACACTATTACCTGATGATTGGCAAATACCTACACTGTTACCCAATGATTGGCAAATACCTACACTGTTACCCAATGATTGGCAAATACCTACACTGTTACCCAATGATTGGTAAATACCTACACTGTTACCCAATGATTGGCAAATACCTACACTGTTACCCAATGATTGGCAAATACCTACACTGTTACCCAATGATTGGCAAATACCTACACTGTTACCCAATGATTGGCAAATACCTACACTGTTACCCAATGATTGGCAAATACCTACACTGTTACCCAATGATTGGCAAATACCTACACTGTTACCCAATGATTGGCAAATACCTACACTGTTACCCAATGATTGGCAAATACCTACACTGTTACCCAATGATTGGCAAATACCTACACTGTTACCCAATGATTGGCAAATACCTACACTGTTACCCAATGATTGGCAAATACCTACACTGTTACCCAATGATTGGCAAATACCTACACTGTTACTTAATGATTGGCAAATACCTACACTGTTACCCAATGATTGGCAAATACCTACACTGTTACCCAATGATTGGCAAATACCTACACTGTTACCCAATGATTGACAAATACCTACCCTGTTACCCAATGATTGGCAAATACCTTCACTGTTACCCAATGATTGGCAAATACCTTCACTGTTACCCAATGATTGGCAAATACCTACACTGCTATCCAACGATTGGCAAATACCTACACTGTTACCCAATGATTGGCAAATACCTACCCTGTTACCCAATGATTGACAAATACCTACACTGTTACCCAATGATTGGCAAATACCTACCCTGTTACCCAATGATTGGCAAATACCTACCCTGTTACCCAATTATTGGCAAATACCTACCCTGTTACCCAATTATTGGCAAATACCTACCCTGTTACCCAATTATTGGCAAATACCTACCCTGTTACCCAATGATTGGCAAATACCTACCCTGTTACCCAATTATTGGCAAATACCTACCCTGTTACCCAATGATGGCAAATACCTACACTGTTACCCAATGATTGGCAAATACCTACCCTGTTACCCAATGATGGCAAATACCTATACTGTTACCCAATGATTGGCAAATACCTACCCTGTTACCCAATTATTGGCAAATACCTACCCTGTTACCCAATTATTGGCAAATACCTACCCTGTTACCCAATGATTGGCAAATACCTACACTGTTACCCAATGATTGGAAAATACCTACACTGTTACCCAATGATTGGCAAATACCTACACTGTTACCCAGTGATTGGCAAATACCTACACTGTTACCCAGTGATTGGCAAATACCTACACTGTTACCCAATGATTGGCAAATACCTACACTGTTACCCAGTGATTGGCAAATACCTACACTGTTACCCAATGATTGGCAAATACCTACACTGTTACCCAATGATTGGCAAATACCTACACTGTTACCCAATGATTGGCAAATACCTACAATGTTACCCAATGATTAGCAAATACCTACACTGTCACCCAATGATTGGTAAATACCTTCACTGTTACCCAATGATTGGCAAATACCTACACTGTTACCCAATGATTGGCAAATACCTACACTGTCACCCAATGATTGGCAAATACCTTCACTGTTACCCAATGATTGGCAAATACCTACACTGTTACCCAATGATTGGCAAATACCTACACTGTTAGGAAGAAAACTTATCATTTATGTGTGTTAAAAACGCAGTCAAGTTGGGTGGAGGGAGCGTCATGGTCTGGGACTGATATCTGATGATGGCTCATGGCCTTTTGTTAAAAACTTAGAATGCATGTAAAAGTATATGCATAATGCATCTGATTACGAAGAACTTGAAAAGCAACATGTATTGTCTGTACTGAAAAATTATACCCGTCAATCAGTAATATTCATGCGACATAATGTCCCATGCCACAAACTCAAAACTGGTGAACTTTTTTTAACACTAAAATGTCACTGTTATGAACTTGCCTGTTCAATTCAAAACCTGAATCCCATTGAAATTGCTTAAAAAATTCTATGAGAGCGGGCTACAGCAAAAAAAAAAATCTAAAACGACCGATAAATTGTGGCTGCTCAAAATGAAAAAATATTATTTTCAAGAAATGAAAAGTTTGATTGTCTCGTGTAGCATAAGATGTTAAATTGTAATTGATGTTGAAGTCTTTAAACTGAATATTATAGGACTAGTAAACCTTTGGAAAAACTCTTTCTTTAATGCTGATAAATAGATATAAAGGGACATTAATAATGGAGTAGGATATAGTTATTTTATTTTTTAAACTCCTATTCAGAGAAATTAATTTAATTATTTCACAGATGCAGCGCCATCTACTGATGTAATTAATCTGGAAACTCAGCTAATACGTACATACGCACTAAACACCATACAATCCGTAGGTACTCAATTTTTCATTCGTTCTACCTGAGTTGTTCCATTGAAAGTGGCTAAAATGAGCACTGCTAATCATAAACTATTAGCAATAGTAGACTTGCTAATAGTAGAATAAATTGCATCTCATTTTAACAGCTGATCAGGAATGTAAACAATAACAATTCGCAGCGCCATTCCTGCAGATGCGGTGAACTTTGGACTTAAAATTAAATTATTTTATTTACATATTTTACGGTTGTTAGTTAAATATAAGACGATTGAACTCTCGTGTGTATACAACTAATTACTAACAACATTTTCAATAGAAAAAATGGCATTTTTATAAAGTTTACTGCCACTTTAAATAACACTTTTTTTTTCCTAGCTACATAATTCATTTTTCTAGTTTTTCTAAGTTACAAAATAAAGCATATTTAATGTATTTTCAGTTGAGTTCCAACTAAAATTTCTCACTAACACAAAGAATAATAACAATGTGTAAAATTTTGAGAATCTAAATAATCTGTATAACTACAGAATTTTTTTTTTTTGGCGTTTTGAACATTTTCTACGTAACTGTACCGATTTTACAAATTATTCCAAAATTTAAAAAAAACTAAAGAACCATTCCAATTAAAGATTCCTCCATTTAAAAAGGCCACCAATTAAAATTCCGTTTGAAGAAAAACCCCGCCAAAAACCGCCATTAATTAATAGTAAATATGATCATAACATAATTTAACTAACAAATTACAAACTCCAAAGATGCATATAAGACATAATTCTCATTTAATTAATCTATCCAGGAATAGAAATTAGTTTTCTATTTTTAATATCATTCATTTAATCAAAGGAAGAACTAATTACGTCTCAAATGGCTTGAGAAATATAGTCCTTAATTAAGACTTCAAACAAACTCACCTTATTAATTTCTAGGTAAAAGTTAGATTTTTGAGGCGAGGAATTGTGGCTAGAAACTATCATTTCCAGTAAAGTTTACGATATTTACAGGTACGAATAATACAGTTTATGTTCTCTTCGTCCAATTTTATCTTCAACATACAGTAAAACTTCTGAGTTATGATGCACTCGAGTAATGAAGGACCTGAGTTATGAAATGCACACGAGTTATGAAATATTTTCTATGTTTAATTATAGAAAACGATATACGGCATGAATGTCGTCCTAGTTATCCCTCAAAAACAATAGTTTTCTCCGAGATTTCAATCATAGAAAACTATCAGTGTCCCTGAGTTATGAATTGACTCTCAGTTATGAAATAACCAATACTTCATAACTCAGGAATTTCACTGTACTTAGGCTATAAAAATTTAAAATGAATATGGAAACAGGTTCGTTGACCGATACTCGGTTAAATTTTGAAACTAGAGAGAATGATGATACCTACATAGGTAGAGTAGATTCTAGATTGAGAGCTGCAATGAAGACTGATTTATCTTTAACTATAGGTAAAACAGTTTATTACTACTAGACCAATAAAAGAAGGAGAGACTAATTTTCATATGGAGTATTCTAACGTAATGTCACTATAATCTGATAGATAAAAAAGTATTAGGTATTAATTTATAGATTATTTGAAAAAAGGTTTTTATTAGTACGTTAATAGTTACAAAATATCGGTTTATTGTCTTAAATATACAATACTTAATCGAGTTTGAGAAATATATATATATTTTATTAACTAATAAACAGTATGTAGAATAATAAATACGAGTTTTACAGGCAGAACTATGAAATTTAATTACGAAACGTTTATGGAACTTTTTCAAAATTAATTTTCTTTAATAATTTTTAATAAATGAACTCAGTTTATCTAATTATTAACTATGCTGATCTTGATTTTGGATATTATTTAAATGAGAGAGATTTATATTTCAATTTTTTAAAGACCACGTACTCATAGGTACTTAGTACACCATCACTGTAATCAAAGAAATACCGAAATACACAACCAAATCACATCACGAAACTGATCATTCAAACTCATTTGGATGTAATTTTGACGTCACATACTAGGTACAGGACTCCTATAATATTTATCAAGAGTCAACTTATCTTTCAGTTTTTTTACTATCAGTTAACTATCTAATAAAAATGGATGTAGTATGTACTAAATCATACGTGCAGAACCGTGTCTATTTTCAGTGAAAACAATAAACAATAACCATTTACATTTACGGTAATAGCAACAAACGAAATAATTCGTTTTGCTCATTCGATATCAGGAAAGTTTGAATTCAACTTCCATCTCGACACGCACTTTTAACGGGTTCATTTTGCGGAAAAGTTTAGACTTCGATAAGGAATTGAAGAAACGGAGTGAAATGTTGACAATGTTAAGATAGTGTTGGCATATTGTTTAAAACTGTTAATAATGTGAGGATAGTGTTGCCATATTGTTTAAAACTGTTGCTAATGTGAGGATAGTGTTGCCATATTGTTTAAAACTGTTGCTAATGTGAGGATAGTGTTGCCATATTGTTTAAAACTGTTAATAATGTGAGGATAGTGTTGCCATATTGTTTAAACCTGTTAATAATGTGAGGATAGTGTTGCCATATTGTTTAAAACTGTTAATAATGTGAGGATAGTGTTGCCATATTGTTTAAAACTGTTGCTAATGTGAGGATAGTGTTGCCATATTGTTTAAAACTGTTAATAATGTGAGGATAGTGTTGCCATATTGTTTAAACCTGTTGCTAATGTGAGGATAGTGTTGCCATATTGTTTAAAACTGTTGCTAATGTGAGGATAGTGTTGCCATATTGTTTAAAACTGTTGCTAATGTGAGGATAGTGTTGCCATATTGTTTAAAACTGTTGCTAATGTGAGGATAGTGTTGCCATATTGTTTAAAACTGTTGCTAATGTGAGGATAGTGTTGCCATATTGTTTAAAACTGTTGCTAATGTGAGGATAGTGTTGCCATATTGTTTAAACCTGTTAATAATGTGAGGATAGTGTTGGCATATTGTTTAAAACTGGTAATAATGTGAGGATAGTGTTGCCATATTGTTTAAAACTGTTGCTAATGTGAGGATAGTGTTGCCATATTGTTTAAAACTGTTGCTAATGTGAGGATAGTGTTGCCATATTGTTTAAAACTGTTAATAATGTGAGGATAGTGTTGCCATATTGTTTAAAACTGTTGCTAATGTGAGGATAGTGTTGCCATATTGTTTAAAACTGTTGCTAATGTGAGGATAGTGTTGCCATATTGTTTAAAACTATTAATAATGAGAGGATAGTGTTGCCATATTGTTTAAAACTGTTAATAATGTGAGGATAGTGTTGCCATATTGTTTAAAACTGTTAATAATGTGAGGATAGTGTTGCCATATTGTTTAAAACTGTTGATAATGTGAGGATAGTGTTGCCCTATTGTTTAAAACTGGTAATAATGTGAGGATAGTGTTGCCATATTGTTTAAAACTGGTAATAATGTGAGGATAGTGTTGCCATATTGTTTAAAACTGGTAATAATGTGAGGATAGTGTTGCCATATTGTTTAAAACTGTTAATAATGTGAGGATAGTGTTGCCATATTGTTTAAAACTGTTAATAATGTGAGGATAGTGTTGCCATATTGTTTAAAACTGTTGCTAATGTGAGGATAGTGTTGCCATATTGTTTAAACCTGTTAATAATGTGAGGATAGTGTTGGCATATTGTTTAAAACTGGTAATAATGTGAGGATAGTGTTGCCATATTGTTTAAAACTGTTGCTAATGTGAGGATAGTGTTGCCATATTGTTTAAAACTGTTGCTAATGTGAGGATAGTGTTGCCATATTGTTTAAAACTGTTAATAATGTGAGGATAGTGTTGCCATATTGTTTAAAACTGTTGCTAATGTGAGGATAGTGTTGCCATATTGTTTAAAACTGTTGCTAATGTGAGGATAGTGTTGCCATATTGTTTAAAACTATTAATAATGAGAGGATAGTGTTGCCATATTGTTTAAAACTGTTAATAATGTGAGGATAGTGTTGCCATATTGTTTAAAACTGTTAATAATGTGAGGATAGTGTTGCCATATTGTTTAAAACTGTTGATAATGTGAGGATAGTGTTGCCCTATTGTTTAAAACTGGTAATAATGTGAGGATAGTGTTGCCATATTGTTTAAAACTGGTAATAATGTGAGGATAGTGTTGCCATATTGTTTAAAACTGGTAATAATGTGAGGATAGTGTTGCCATATTGTTTAAAACTGGTAATAATGTGAGGATAGTGTTGCCATATTGTTTAAAACTGTTGCTAATGTGAGAATAGTGTTGCCATATTGTTTAAAACTGTTGCTAATGTGAGGATAGTGTTGCCATATTGTTTAAAACTGTTGCTAATGTGAGAATAGTGTTGCCATATTTTGTCTCAATCAAAATTTATAAAAATAGTACATAATATTAATCGGATCAGTATAATTAATTTAGTCTCATCATCCGATACCTATCAAAAATTGAGTAGCATATATAAAAGGGAAATACAATCACCTACTCATGCCACTGGATTTTCAGTCAATGGAGATCATGTGAAGCACGTGTTTCAAATGCGAATTTTCCCCAGTGAATAAAATAGTAAAAGAATCTACCGTGATGAAGGAACTCCATAAAGAATTCAATATATGCCAATATCTATGCATGAGCTTTCCTTGAAACACTTTAAATATTCATCTTCAATATTCTACCAGAAATACTCCATTGATTATCCATATTTTTCTCAATATTTCACAGTGGTCTGGTATAGAAAAGACTTCCCGATGACTTTATCTGCGCATCGTAAAGGGAGAATATAATAAACCTTCTTCTTTCCACCTCATTGTCATATCTCTCGAATCCTCTTTATTTTCAATGGCCGATACTTTTCTTGCTCTTTTTCTGTATATTTTTATGAAGGTTAAAAAAGAAATGGTAATAAACAGACGAGGTAAATGGCGCGCAATTGGTAGGTGCTTTGGAATATGTTGTGGGTAATGGAGATGGCTTTTCTATTTTAACTAATGGGAAAGGAAACTGTTTTTATAATGAGAATTCTTAATTAATTTTAAAATTAAGTAGGGTAAGTTACGAATTATCGGTCAGTACTACATCTTCGGTCATATAAGAGAAAACAATATAGAAATTATTATTATTACATAGGGCTATCTAATAATTTTTATACTTTTTTTTCTTATGTGACCGAAGATGTAGTAGTGACCGATAATTCGTAACTTACCCTAAATAAAGAATTGTAAAACTGTGATATAAATTTGTTGATGTTAATAGAATTAACTGAGAATATCAAAAAAAAATTGTCTAAATTTTTATTTTGAAAAAAATATAATCAACACATAAAAAAAGTCTCAAGGGTTTTGTAAATAACATAGAGACTCTTATTAAATTGAAAGTACATTATATTCTACTGTTCATTTACTAGCCTTTCAAATATGTCAATGACTTTAGTTCACCAATGTATATATGACATTTATAGGATTAATTTTCACTTAACAGAAAGTAATCGATATAGGAAGTGATATTAAATCAAAGTATTAATATTGCAACATTGTAACAACATTGCCTCAATAACATCGTTACCTGCGGGGAATAAAGATGTTTTAGATTCCCCTGTTAAAGAATAGGAATTATAATGCCAACGTAAAAGTAGAATATATTCGATATTTTACTCAGCGAAACATTGGTAGTAAGTAACACAGTTCATGAACCAGTCTAAAGTTTCGAAATCTCTGATTGAACTTACAAACACACACTTTCGAGTACGGTAGAACTCCTCTATAGTGAATGAGTTTGGATGTACCCCGTATAGTGAACAAATTTTCTTTAGTCTGCCATAAAAACCAGTCTAAAACCAACAGTTTCAGAAAACGGTTTTATGGTACACTAAAGAAAATTAGTTCACTATACGAGGTACATCCTATCTTATTCACTATAGAGGAGTTCGGATCGTTCCCATTTGATGATCCCCACATAATTTAATTTAAATTATTTTTTATATGTATATTTGTCCAGAGAATCCGAAATGAGGGTTTAAAGTTATTTACTTCCTATGTATTACTGAATGATTGGGAACTTTGAAAAAACTTGTGTTTTCACGCTTTTTGGCCAATTTTATTTATAGATAACCGTAATGTAGTTTGTTGAATCCGCTAGTTTGTTGTACTGCACACTTCATGATTGTTTAAAGGTCCTCTCCAGGCTCCATGAAAAAAATGAGTTTATTATATAATATTATAGAACTAAGGTCTACGATCATTATTCCGCAAACCGCATACAATTCGGTTCAGTATATATTTTATTATTTGCTTTTAAAGTTTTTTAATACTCTGTGAGCCACAATCGAGCGAATCTCCAACCTGAAGCTGAGAAAAAAGATTGTACACTCTTTGTTTTGATTTCAAATTTAGACTTTTAAACAACAATGCGTTTTTAGCCTTCTTTTAAGATATTAGTTGTTTCTAAAAGTATATAAACGTTTCTATAATAAGTTTATCCAAATTTAAACCTTTAAACTAATAGTAAATAGATTTATTAAACCAAATACCTAGTTGACAATCAAAACAAATGGTGTACATTCTTCTTCTTCAGACTGAAAATTAGAAAGTCGGAAGTAAAGTAGGTATTATACATATATCAACATTGAAGTAATAAATTGAAAATATCACAGAAACTGGAAATATATCCCCCGAGGTCATTAATAAATCATGAAGTGTGCAGTACAACAAACTAGCGGATACAACAAACTACATTACTGCTTTATGTAAAAAAATTATATTGTTTAAGTAATTTCAATGAAAACACGAGTTTTTTCAAAGTTCTCAATCATTCAGTAATACATAGGAAATAAATAACTTTAAACCCTCATATCTCAAAAACTAGGTATTAGTTTCTACAAATAACGGTTCCGATTTTTGGATTCTATGGACAAAAATACATATAAAAAATAAACTTAAATTAAATTTGGTGGTCAAATGGGAAAGATCCAGGAGTTCTACTAAAGTATGAGTGAATATCGAGCTATAGCGACGTTTCCCTTCCTTTTTTTGTCACAGGATCGAGTCGATAGGTAGAGCGGCAAAGTGCTACTTCGCGCGAAAAAAAGTCCTCTTGGTAAATTTATTCATTGGCTTAGGCACCTCTTCAATAAGACGCTTAAGTCTCAGGAGGAATGAGATAAAAAAGAGTAGAGTCATTAATACGGAATATTGAACCTGAAAAACGCGCAGCGATTATTTCAGATAATGGAAGCATGAATTTTTAAAAGTATGAAAATATGCGAGAAAAATGGAAACTATCAAACCAACGATTTTTCTGCCTCGTACGGTGATATTATTCTGTTTTTATAATGAATTTGTATAATAGATGGCTATAATTTATAAAATTTATACTGTTTTATTCGTATGCAAATATCTTCAAGTTTTTTTTTAGCAATTTAAAAGCTCGGAAAATGTAGAAATTATCAGCGGAAAAATCATATTTACTCGACACTATGAACAATCTATAGAGTGTGAACCTGTAGCTCCTTATAATTATTTCTGCACTTAAAGTAACTGAAATCATTATCCACCATTTGATTAAATTTTGGGAGCGATCGGGTCAAAGGTCATTTATAACTCAAAAAGTGTTGAACCAAATTGCCTGAAATTTGGTGGGACGATTGGTCAACATCTAGGAATCATTGGGTTAGATTTTGAGAGCGATCGGGTCAAAGATAAAGCACGATTAAAACGGCGGCGAAGGTATGCGCTGTTCGAGTGCCAGTTCTAGTATCATTGTGCATAAATAATTGAAGATGAATGTTGTAAATTTCAGTATTTTTGTGGGTTTTCCCTCTAATCATATATAAATTTGCTATGCTATTTTGGTAAATATTCATAATTTACCATTTTTTCCTTTCTAAGGATTTAGTAAGTATATTCAAATATCTGATGCCAACGAACTCTATTAAAGTGCAGGCAGAATCACTGACTTTTTTTGAGAATCGCCTAGAATAGGAAAAGGCAGTACATATATCGTTAACGTAAAATGAAAGGAGAATCAAGATATGTATCAGACTATCAGTACACACAGTTGTTGTTCTTTTCTTTTATAAATTACTCAAACCTCTTTCATTTATTTACCAGGTAGCTTTCATACCTAATGGATAATAGGCATTCACATATAATTTATAACCTATTAATTTCATCACCTCCAAATTACAACAGTTCATGGGCCCAATTATCTTCCATCCACGGTTCTACATCACAGCTTGTAGATAGTGTACCTAACTTACTTAGAGATAAATTGTAAACTTAGGGAAAATGCTAACCACAGTAATTAATAGAATGAAACTGAAGGTACAATTAACCGTAAAAGACCGATGGTTTCTCATTTGAACCTACTGTTTATTTGATGAATTAATGACCGAAAAACCACAAATTTGCAATATATAACAGCAAACATAATGAAAATATCGATTATTAATTAAGGAATAGCATAGCAATAAAATTAACAAGGCAATGGGATTAAATAATTGAATTACTGAAATTCTAATATAACTATTTAAATAGTTAATAGAAAAATAATAAAATAGAGCTGCCTACAATTGATTTTAATAGGGGTTTAACGTTCTGCTCCGAAAAAATATGTATTAATTACCATCCAAGGGCATTAAATAATAAAGAATGGTAATTATTTATAACAACAAATTTATTTAAAAGGGATTTAACCTGTTTCGTAAACAAATTCCATATCGCTGACATCAAAAGGAAATTAAATACAAGGGACTGGAAAGCAGTCAGAAAGGAAAGTGGCTCCATGAGCAAAGTCACCTAACACCGTCGGTGACATGCTCATTGATGCAGAAAAGCTACTCCGTGAATGTAGTCACTTACCAAGGAATATGACTAAAAGGAACAAAAGAACCGGAGGTTACACTCACGGATGGAAGAAGAAAATGAAGAGGTGATAGTAAATGAAGCCTACGAGTCTACCTAACACAAAATCTAAGACCTCGTAGTTGTAGAACATAACCCTAGCGTTATCCTCTAAAACTGCAAGTAGCGTTAAAAAATGATAAACATGGTAAAAATGAAAAAAGAAAATCCACAATCCATATTACAACAGTTTGGGGACCAAGGGACACCACCATCCTTCTCTTCCATTCACCACAGGCAGCTTCAGGATAGAGCCCCTAGGGGCACTTACTTAGTCAAGTAAAAAATATTGTAATAATAAAATATAACAACCTACAATTAGTTGAGTGAAATTATCAAAGTAAAAGTTTATTGTTACACAAGAATAGGAATAAAATAGCATGTTTAGATATTTTAAAAATATAATCTATTAAACTTTAAAGTTACAATCCATAGCAAATAAAGAAATATTTTAATCATATTGTAACTAATATATATTTTTTAACCATTATATAGGTAACCACAAGTAAATCATAAACTTTTATTAATTATTCATTGTTTCATATCCTCAAAAATAATAAAACAGATAGATTCATATTATAATCAGTTAGCAAAAATAATATCCTTTCATAATATTATAGCTAGCTACTATGTCACTATGACTAGCTATATCTTTCACAACAACTCGGTCAAACTTATGTCCCTACATAATTCAGGTTACTATCACACAGTCATGTAAAATTGATCAAAAAATTGATATGTGAAACACATCCCTGCTATAGTATGAGTATATTCCTAATTTCATTCACCAACGCTGATAACATCAGGCAAGAACCCAGGTAACAATGTTACTTGGAGCAACCTTGCCCCATTAACTAATAATTTTATTATTACAATATTAGGTCATTGTTGCTCCAAATTTGCACTCGCTAAATAATCTCCTAGCTAGGTAGGGTTAAACACAGGAAAATCTACGAAATAAACTATTAAACTATATAATAACAGTAGCAATTGCAGTCACATACCTACCTGAACTTTTCTATTAGATGAAGTTTAGTTTATCTATTAGTTTCACGAGTGAGTTACTAAAAGTATTACCAATTCAAATAATATTTTTTTAGCTAGCTACCTTCAAAATCAATGGAGTAATTAAGCACCTAGGATGTATTACTATTAAGTTCAATCTCTCTAATTCAGTCAATAACATAATAATTAATACAGACTAATTGCATTACTCACATCCATAGACAATGTAAAATTAAAAAAACATCAACATTTTCAGAAACTCATGTTAGTAAAATAATAATGCTTGAACACTTTAAATATACGATCTCTATTATAATAAATTGAACATCATCAATTAGTGAGGTAAACACATCAAGGAGCAGCAAAAATATATAGAGGATAAAAACTGCAGAAAATTTTATACCTGTTCAGTTAAGAAACATTTTTCCATTATAAAGCAATAACTAAGGCTATAAAACTATAGATCATTTGCAACCTGTTGAGTTAAGACACATTTTTCCTTTATAAAGTAGCTAACAACTAGCAAATGACATTCATCTTCATAGTGTCAGTTAGGTGACTGACTATTTCCCTCATAACCATATCTTGAACATTGGTACTAGTGGCCAGGATACTGCCAGCATATACCAGGTCAGTCATATCTAAATTGTTCAGAACTTCCTGCAACAGAAATCAAACATTATATTCAGTTGAGATATTGAAAGGAAAACAATGATACTTTATTAGAAGTCACATACTACCAGTAACCAAGTGGCATTGTTCATGAATGTAGAAAAGCTACTTCGTGAATGTAGTTAGTGGAAAGATGGAATTGGAGAGATATCAAATGAAGCCTTTCTAACATACTTAAAACCACAAAATCTTCTTACTATAACAAACTAGCTATAGCTATTTATTGACATTGCAACCAAATTACTCACAAAAACTTTGTCAGCAAGTTCTTTTTTCTGATGTGGACTCATGTCATTTATAACCTCAGGAATACTCTTAAAGGTTCCTTGGAAGGCAAAGTAAGATAAAAGACCACCCAATGTTCCACCTGAAAAAAGATAAACTATAATTTTCTATTTCAATTGAATCAGCTACAATTATTCTACCAAAAGAAGTAGCTAAATGAAAAATATTAAATGGTTAGTATCTTAATTTGATTATATAGCTAATTCTATTTGTATGGACCATTTAAATATAATCCTCATCTATATTTCAAGTTAGTTTGTACCAATAGCTAATTCAAGCAATTGAACATTTAAATATAATCCTCATCTATATTTCAAGTTAGTTTGTACCAATAGCTAATCCAAGAGGACCAAGAATTACTCCGCCCAGTGTAGCAGTGGCTCCAGTGGCAACACCACCTTTCATAGAATTTGTAATGCAAACCTGAAAATAAAAAATAGTATATAAGTGACTATTTGATTCAGGAAAAGTATTTCAATAGTAATAGCTATTCCATGTTTCTGTAGCTAGCTGATAAAATCTGATATCTAAATAAGAATTTTAAATTGAACATAGCTCACAGAAAAATATTTACAAATAAAATCAGTACAGTTCAAGGCATTTTTTAATTTTACTTGTAATTTTTTTTTGTAATTTTTATTCATCACATTGATACACATAAGCTATAAAATGTGTAATAATGATTTGTTCATTTAAATAATTGTTAACCAAAATATTAAAGAGAATAGCTTACTTTAGATAGGAGATGGGATCAAAATAAAATAGTTTAAATTAAATAGGTAGCTAGCTTTCAATAATTATTGATAGCTATGCTATAAAACTAGATATTTTAATTATCTAATACAAACAAAACTAGGGCAAAATAAACTTGCTGCTAGACCTAGATTACCAACTTGCCTTAACATTTCTCTCTTGGGATAATTCGTTGACAACTTGAAGGACTCCATTCACATCAATAGTCATTTTAACAGTTTTAGGTGTTGTGATTATTGATTATGAAGTGACAGACAGTTACAGATATATTTTCTATTCTAAATTTTTGAAAGAAAAATTAAATTTACAAAAAACAAATGAGTAAGATACCCACTCTGCAGTCTGCCTGAAAGTGATTCTGAATCTGCTGTTGAGAGACAAAGCTTAAGCATCTCTTAAAATATTTGAGAGTCAGGAAAAACATTATGCAGAGTGGGTAAATAATTAGGTATGACATATCAACTTCATTGTGATTTTAAAGGCTGATGTACATCCAGATAGCAGAAACTGGGAAAGTGCTCTTTGAGTCTGTAAGAAATCTAGACTCCTATATTTGGATTCAGCTCTAAGTAAAATACATGTAAATTCAGGGTTGATAAAAACCAATGTTTTTTTAAATAACAAAAACTAATGGTTTTTATTGGTTTATTTGGTACTTATTGGGAATTACTAAATAAAAGTGCATAAAGATGCTCATTAGTTCATAACTGATCACTATACAGTATACACGGTTAACATCCATATTTTGATAAACAATAAAAAAAAATTACTCAAGATAAGTAATTACAATTTTTAACGTATGTTTTGAAGCTATGATGTTTTTGTTGTTACTTGTTAAAGGCCTCAGTTAGTTTAGTGTGCCGCAATTTACCTGCTTGAGCCTATTATTTACCATCCAGTCTGTATTTGATGCACAAAATTCCACAGACTATATTTACATTAATTTAGCTTAAAACACTTCTGAGTTAATCCCTATATTTACATTAATTTTGCTACGAACAGAATAAGAAATCTCTGCGAACACCTATGTTTCAAAGTGTGGCAGGAAAGTCGCCAGTTTTTGAGAAGATGGATCCAGGTCACCACATTTAAAATAATTTAAAGAAATTTGACTTCCTAGTGAAGATTTTACACTTGAAAATATCTTAATACTTCATGTCTGATGCATGTGCATTTCTTGCACCTATTTTATTATTTTTAAGAATGATTTACTGGTTATTTACATGTTTTTCAACTTATTTCACCCCTCAAAACTTGGTGGATTTTTCAGCTTTTAGTGGGTTCCTGAGCAGTTAGCATCAAATACAGACTGAAACTGGGCCATCAAAAATTGTAGGCTCTGTAATCTATTGATAGTAACCAAATAAGCACTCATTAAGCACGGGCAGATGGGCAAGAACCAAGTTGCAAACTTGTAAGTTGTATTTGATGGTTATTTCGCCTAACATCTCAGAATACTTTTCAAATGGAAATATAAATGTCACGCGCGTTTGAGTGATCTGCCATATCGACCGATTTCGCTACGCAATCTGTTGATCAATAGTTTGCGCAGCCATCAATAGATAACGCAACCATCAGTCGATTGTTGCGCGTTCGAATGATATGGATATTGTTAGTTTATGCATCTAATTGTTACATTTAATAGAGAAACAAACAAAATCCATATTATTCAAACACGCAACAATCGACTGATGGTTGCCTTATTAAATATAAAAAAAGTAATTAGAAGTATTTTTCCATTAAAAATAAAACAATTAATTTAATACATATACTAAGAAAATTCGTATCATTCGAACGCGCAGAAATCGATCGATGGCTGCGCAAACTATTGATCAATAGATTGGGCAGGGATATCTGTCGATATGGCAGATCACTCAAACGCGCGTGACATAAATATTCCAGCCAAGTCAATGGACTTATAATTTAGCACATTAGCTATTTATTCTTTAGAATTTAGAAATATGTAGGTGTCACGCGCGTTTTGAGTGTTATGCCATATCGACCGATTTCGCTGCGCAATCTATTGATCAATAGTTTGCGCAGCCATCGATCGATAGCACAACAAACCATCAATAGATTGCTGCGCATTCGAATGATATGATTTTTTTAGCTTGTACATCAAATTGGCATATTTTAAAGCAGATATCAATCTATAGCGCAACCATCGATCAATTTGAGCATGTTCGAATTATATGGATTTTCTTAGTTTATGCATTTAAATAATAGTTTCGTTTTAAAGACAAAAATACTTTTAAATAATTTTTATATTTAGTAAAGCAACTATCAGTCAATTGTTGCGCGTTTGAATGCTATGGATTTTGTTAGTTTATGCCCAGTCTGCAGAATATGGAACATTTTTCCAAGACTCTCTGCGGGAGTTTTTGATTGAATTTTAGAAATTTGAGATCTCTGCAGGAGATCTTGAATTAATTCCTATGTTACCATTAATTTAGCTGCGGGAGATTTTGAATTAATTCCTATGTTACCATTAATTTAGCTGCGGGAGATTCTGAATCTGCTACTGAGAGTCAGAGAGTAACCGTCTCTCAAATTAAAATCTCTGCGGGAGATTGAGAAGAGACGCATTCTGCAGACTGGGTTTATGCATCAAATTGTTACATTTGATGGAGAAACCATCAGTCGATTGATGCGCGTTTGAATGATATGGAATTTGTTAATTTCTCTATTAACACGTTCACTGCGTTTCGGGCCATACGTGGGATTACACTGTTGCGTATCGGGACACCCGTGTACCGAAGGCAAATTTTTATTGTTTATAAAAATGCTAATAGTTACTAATATAATGATTATTCTTCAACTTATGGATTTATTAATATAACTGTAATTAATATAACAGAGGAATGCTAGCTGTATCCAGATACGCAGTGAACGTGTTAAATGAAACAATTAAGGTAGATGCATAAACTAACTAACAAAATCCATATCAATCAAACGGATACGTATCTAAAAGCTGAGCGGCGCACACCACGGACACCAGTATGGCGCACCAGATTACGGCGCACCACTGTACATTCTATTAGATAGGTAATTTGAATACAGATTAATGATTAATGGAGTGAATTTGATAGGTACCTAATTGTCGTATCAAATTCATGTCTGACGCCTGACGGTACCTGAATCCAATGTTTATACTACACAGTTTAATTATTCGATTGAGATGTTTAATATGGAATAGAAAATAAAATTCATCATAGAAAATTGTAATTTTAAGGGATAACTTTGTAAACTTTCAGTCTGAGGTGTAAATAAAAGCTTATCAGTTAGCCGTTAGGTGAATGTATCGGGGGGCATGCCGCCCCCCGAACCCCCCTGCCAGGTCATTAAACAATCATGAAGTGTGCAGAACAACAAACTAGCGAATACAACACACTACATAACAGTTTTTCACATTGAAGTCATTAATAGAAAGTACAGTGGTGCGCCGTATTGTAGTGCGCCGCTCAGCTTTTAGATACTGTTGATCAAACGAGCAACAATTGACTCATTTGACTGATGGTTGTTGCCTTTGAAAGTATTTTTTCATTGAAAACAAAATAATTAATTAAATGCATAAACTAAGAAAATCCGTATCATTCGAACGCTCAGCAATCGATCGATGGTTGCGCTATCGACCGATGGCTGCGCAAACTTTTGATCAATAGATTGCGCAGCGAAATCGGTCGATATGGCAGATCACTCAAACGCGCGTTACATAGGTATGTTAATACCAGGTGGAGTTCTAGGTACAAAAAGTCTAACTGTGAGTTCGGATTTTCAGTAACTAATAATAAAAATCAATTAATTAGAATTTAGGCCTAATTAAAATAAAATAGAGATAAAAACTAAGTGTCACGTGAGGCACGGTGAGGGTATCAGTATCAGTATCATAATTGCAGAGTAGGGCCATTCACAACGGCACTCTAACTCGCATCGATTTGACACCCTCATCATAATAACTCCAGTAAAATACCAGGTGCAGAGTAGCATGCATGCTAATGCCCCCTACACCCGTCCCCACACAAGTCAAAATCGCTCATATGTATCCATAGTAAAATGAAAAAAAAAAATATATAAATACCTATTCAGGCATGTCATATTAAAATTTCTTTATTTTCATTCTATTTAAAAACACAAAAATATGAATATAAAAATAAATATAAAAATAAACCAGAGAGACAGGGTCAACCGAAGTAGAAATGCAACACACAGCGTACTGGGAGAGATAACCGACACACACAGGGTTCTCTTCCACAATACTCCACCCTGCCAAGAGCAAGGGAGGAACGCGTACTGGGAGAGATGATAGACACACACACAGGGTTCTCTTCCACAACACTCCACCCTGCCAAGAGCAAGGGAGGAGTTCGTACTGGGAGAGATGATCGACACACACACAGGGTTCTCTTCCGCAACACTCCACCCTGCCAATAGCAAGGGAGGAGCGCGTACTGGGAGAGAAGAGACACAGGGTTCTCTTCCGCAACACTCCACCCTGCCAAGAGCAAGGGAGGAGCGCGTACTGGGAGAGATGATCGACACACACACAGGGTTCTCTTCCGCGACACTCCACCCTGCCAAGAGCAAAGGAGGAGCGAGTACTGGGAGAGAAAAATGACACACACAGACAGGGTTCTCTTCCGCAACACTCCACCCTGCCAAGAGCAAGGGAGGAGCGCGTACTGGGAGAGATGATCGACACACACACAGGGTTCTCTTCCGCGACACTCCACCCTGCCAAGAGCAAGGGAGGAGCGAGTACTGGGAGAGACAAATGACACACACAGACAGGGTTCTATTCCGCAACACTCCACCCTGCCAAGAGCAAGGGAGGAGCGCGTACTGGGAGAGATGATCGACACACACACAGGGTTCTCTTCCGCGACACTCCACCCTGCCAAGAGCAAAGGAGGAGCGAGTACTGGGAGAGAAATATGACACACACAGACAGGGTTCTCTTCCGCAACACTCCACCCTGACAAGAGCAATGGAGGAGCGCGTACTGGGAGAGATGATCGACACACACACACACACAGGGTTCTCTTCCGCAACACTCCACCCTGCCAAGAGCAAGGGAGGAGCGCGTACTGGGAGAGATGATCGACACACACACAGGGTTCTCTTCCGCGACACTCCACCCTGCCAAGAGCAAGGGAGGAGCGAGTACTGGGAGAGACAAATGACACACACAGACAGGGTTCTATTCCGCAACACTCCACCCTGCCAAGAGCAAGGGAGGAGCGCGTACTGGGAGAGATGATCGACACACACACACACACACAGGGTTCTCTTCCGCAACACTCCACCCTGCCAATAGCAAGGGAGGAGAGAGTACTGAGAGAGACAAACGACACACACAGACAGGGTTCTCTTCCACAACTTCCAAAGCTAGGATGGGGTGTGTACTGGGAAAAAAAATACACACTGGGTTCTCTTCCACGACACCCCATCCCGCCAATAGCAGAGTTGGAGTATGTACTGGGAAATATATAAAAAAATTGTTTTCAGAAAAACATAATATAATGAGGAAAGTCCTTGACCCATCTTTCCTGGATCAAGCTAACCTACCAATGTCAAGGTCCCTATTTTATGTAGTTTACACTAGTTCAAATTATGATTAGCTTGACCCTAATTTCATATCTACTCTCTTAGTTCTCTCAGTCTGACACTTCTTCTTCTCCACATCTGTCCTATCAGTTTCTTGACGACATCTGCATTGTAATCACCAACAAAGAGAAGCATTTCAGGCAGTGTTTTTCCTTGCATATTGTATCCAGATCTCAGATTATCATAAAATTTACACTCAATCATAAAATGCAATACTGTTTCCACTGGTCCATCTTCGCCAGTCTGTATTTGGTGCACAAAATCCCACTGACTTTCTCAAAAAGCTGAAAAAATCCACCATAAATTACCAGTATTTTGGCTGATCCACCAACATTTTCCCAATTTATCCACCGAAAATTAATGGTAACATAGGAATAAGTAGCTAAAAATCCACCGACTTTGCCAGAATATTATATTGAAAGGTGAAAAAATTCCACCGACATGTCGGTGGAATTTACCACGAAATACAGACTGGCATCTTCGCACATCTTACACTGGGTATCTTCCCCCACAAAACGTTTCCTCCAGTGCAACCCTAGGGAATTACTACGTGCCCTAAATAAAAGAACAGACTCCCCTGAGTTATCATAGAAATTTTCTTGTTCTATACTTGTTTTAAATGATCTATAGTTTTCCAAAGTCGACATACCCAACATCTCATCTTTCCATTTCTCCTCATCTAAAGCATTTACTCGCCTAACTATTTCATTCTCTGCCATATGAGTTAGTTCTTCTAAATTTGTCACACCAATATCACTCATGTATCCTTTGGTTATTTTAACCAGTGCATCATAACCTTTCTCATACATGTCCATCCAAGTAATAAAGCATGTCCAAACTCGCCATTTTAATGGCGAGTTTGTGACAGTTATTTTGAGCCCTTCAAATGCAAATGGCGAGTTTTTTTCTATTTTTCTCCTATGCTACAATGTTATTTTGGAGAGAATTTATGAAAATTTGATCATTTTGGAGAGAATTTGTTGAATTTTGGAGAGAGCTGGAGAGACAAATGGTGAGTTCATGAGACATACTATTTTACTTGGATGTCCATCAGCACACACTTGGTCAGTTCACCCGTATCCCCATTCAAAACACATCGTGCGTACTTCAACTTTGTCTTCATGTCTCTCATAATCATATTAGATGCTCCCAAGTCCCCTCTCAGTGCTGCAATAGCAACATATCCAGGTCCCCCAAGGATAAATCTCCAGACCCCATTCTCGTCCCTCTGTAACTCCTTCAACTCAGTTTTGTTCCAGGTGACCACAGAGGAACCATACAGGATAGAAGGTAAAGCTACACTTTTCCAATAGGTCTTTCCCACTAACACTTTGTTGCAGCTTTTTTGGATCACAGAATAAGCCAGATTCGAGAGCCTTTTGCTGGAATTAATCTTATTTACCTTGTGTAACTTAAAGCAGTCTCTATTATCACTAATAGTGATTCCAAGGTACTTTACATTTTCCATCACTTTAATTCCATCTATATTATCTACTCGATTCTGATAGTTTACAGTAAGTACCATACTTTTACTCTTATTTATTTTCATACCTAGTTCCTCTGTTATCCGATTCATTTCTGCTAGCAAAACCCTCATTTGACCTATAGACTGTGTCATTAATAGTCCATCATCGGCAAACATTAGAACTGGCACCTTCACCTTCTCATTCCTAAACCCAACTCCAGTCATCATCATCTTTTCAATTACTTCATTCATTAGCATTACAAACAACCAAGGTACACGCTCACGACATTTAATTTACTAAAACATGGAATAAAAATTTACGTGTACGCTCACGGAACAGTCTATAACGCGCGAAAAAATTGCGTACACGCTCACGTCATGCACTTTGTTGACTACCTAGCTATAATTCAAAAAAATCAATTGGCGCGCACGCTCATGAAACTGTCAAAAATGTGAGGGAGGGGTTGTCTGCAAATATGAAAATACCTACAGAAAATATAACTTGCATGTCTAGTGTACGGCAAAAAGGATTTTGCGAGCACGTCAATTAGTACCTAGGTAGGGTAAGTTGTAACTTATCAGACTACAGAACATTGAATAAGAAGATGCTCAGATCGAACGTGTACACCAGGATACAGTAACATATCGGGTAATGGTAATCAGCTGATCGAATCTAATTTGACGTAACCATCGGATGACTGGAAATGGCGACTCTCACCACACTTTGAAACATGGGAAAACCTACTTTAACTTGAAGGTCCCCTCCAAGCAATATATGCTTTTAAAGATTTTTATAATTAAAACTCTACAAAACCCATTTTACTTTCGACTTACTAATTTAAGAAATTTTCAGCCTGAAGAAAAAGAATGTACACCATTTGTTTTGATTGTCAACTAGGTATTAGGTTTAATAAATCCATTTAATATTCGTGTAAAGGTATAAAATTGAATGAACTTATAATAGAAATGTTTCTAAACTTTAGGAAACAATTAATATCTAAAATAATTTAAATAAAGGCCGAAAACGCATGGTTTGTTCATTAAATTCAAATTTGTTATGAAAACAAAGAATGTACACAGTACAATCTTCTTCTTGAGCACCAGATTAGTGATTTGCTCAATTGTTGCTCACAGAGTATTAAAAAACTTTAAAGGTCCTCTCCAGGCTCCGGGAAAAAAAATGAGTTTATAACATAATATTATAGAACTAAGGTCTAGGATCATTATTCTGTAAACAGCATACAATTCGGCTCAGTATATATTTTATAATTTGCTTTTAAAGTTTATTAATACTCTGTGAGCAACAATTAAGCGAATCACTAATCTGATGCTCAAGAAGAAGATTGTACACTCTTTGTTTTGATTACAAATTTGAATTTTATAAACAAACCATGCGTTTTCGGCCTTTATTCAAATTATTTTAGATATTAATTGTTTCCTAAAGTATATAAACGTTTCTATTATAAGTTCATTCAATTTTATACCTTTACACAATATTAAATGGATTTATTAAACCTAATACCTAGTTGACAATCAAAACAAATGGTGTACATTCTTTTTCTTCAGGCTGAAAATTTCTTAAATTAGTAAGTCGGAAGTAAAATAGGTTTTGTAGAGTTTTGATTATAAAAATCTTTAAAAACATATAAAATTAAAAATATGCTACCAAATTCGATGCGGTTTGCAGCAAAATGATAAGAAACATTAGCCTCGTTGAATAAGGCAATAAAAATATTTGCTTGGAGAGGACCTTTAAAAACTAATAATAAAATATATACTGAACCAAATTGTATGCAGTTTGCAGAATAATGATCGTAGACCTTAGTTCTACAATATTATGTTATAAACTCATTATTTACTCGGATCCTGGAGAGGACCTTTAATATCAATTTTTTTAATGCAAAATGCATCCACGGTGGCACACGCCACACTGCCAAGGTACATGTACCTAACTGCAGGATATCTGCATGGATGCAGGTTCGATACCCGGGCACGTCACATTATTTCGTCCCATTTAATTTGTATTTAACATTAATTAAATTGATATGTACTCAACCTAAGTAAATTATATGCAATAAAGTAAAAGATTCAATTTTTATTTTTGAATTTATTTGCTTATTGGAAATCGAGTGGATATCGTTTCGAAGTATATTAGATATACATATAATCGCGCGTCTGTTCGATACATATTCCCTATGGTAGTAGCACAGTACAGAGAATATATAGTATCCCACAGCTATAGGGGGATATTACGCGTGTCCCGGTAGGCTGTGACGTCACATGTCAACAATAGTGCGTACGTTTGTACGTACAGTACAAACACAAAAGATGGCTGCAACACACCCAACTTTTGTTAAATAACGTTATCGGTGGTATTTTTTTTAATTCCACATTACCGCATGCTATTATCCAATCTTTATAGTCATACGGACGAAAATTAAAAAATGACTGTTGATGAAATTGCTACTGGTCTTTTTACACCCAAATTAGTAACAAATTTTTAGTCTTGAAGAAGACGATTTATTCAAGATAATTAGATCATTAGTCAGATCAGTCGCATTGGCCGCCATCTTAATTCTCTATTCCACGTGACCCACAGCAATTCTGTTTACTATGACGTGACCTCTTGTTTACATACATGAGGTCACAGCCTACCCAGAATAAATTTGAATAATACATGGAACTGGGGTACTATACTATTCTGTTTACTATGACTATACTATTCTGTTTACTATGCCGTATACTTATGGAGTATTTGTTTCTTTTTATTAACGTCTATACGAAATATAATTTGTGACTTTTCATTTCGAAATACACGTATTGTCGATGCTGTCTAGTGGTGCATGGCATCTTCGAATCGAAGCCAAAACGATTGCAGATAGCGGGTTCTAGCTCTATTTTCAAATTCATTTCGAGAAAATCCTTGTATCCAATTGATGTCATTTCGATGCTGCATTGTTTACTGGGTAGCACTAGTTTAGGCTCCTAGGTAGTATATGTTCAAGACCCTATTTTCTATAGATAAGTTAAAGAAATGAATCATAAATACACACCTGAATTATATCTAGGTATGATCTTCTTTTCAATGTGTATCAGTCTTCTGACGGTTCCACATTTTCGCTCTCTTAGAAATAATATATACTTAGGTAACTGCCAACTGGTACGTAATTATTATGTTACCTTTTGTTTTAATTGGTATCATTGATATTTGCAGGTCCCATGGATACCAACGTTCTTTGCAAGTATCATGGATACCAAAGAAATTACGTGATTGCACATGCAGCGCGCAAGTTCGCAACTGACTAAATTACGGATATGATGAATAGAAATGTCACGCGCGTTTGAGTGATCTGCAATATCGACCGATTTCGCTGCGCAATCTGTTGATCAATAGTTTGCGCAGCCATCGATCGATACCGCAACCACAGATCATCCAATATAGGTGGCGCAACCATCCTATATTCAATGATGTGTGGCGCAACCATCGATAGATAGATTCCTGCGCGTTCGAATGATATTATTTTTTCTAGTTTGTACCTCAAATTGGCACATTTTATAGCGTATATCAATCGATAGCGACCAGACTGTATTTCGTGGTAAATTCCACCGACATGTCGGTGGAATTTTTTCCCTTGGAAAATAATATTCTGGTAAAGTCGGTGGATTTTTAGCTATTTATTTCTATGTTACCATTAATTTTCGGTGGAAAAATGAGCAAAATGTTGGTGGATCAGCCAAATTACTGGAAATTTATGGTGGATTTTTTCAGCTTTTTGAAAAAGTCAGTGGAATTTTGTGCACCAAATACAGACTGGGATAGCGACACCATCGATCGATTTCTGCGCGTTCGAAAGATACAGGTCTTCTTTGTTTATGCATTTAATTGATATTGGATTGTTTTGTTCTTATTGGAAAAATACTTTTAAATACTTTTTTTTATATTTAAATTGATGGCTGCGCAAACTATTGATCAGCAGATTGCGTTGCGAAATCGGTCGATATTGCAAATCACTCCAAAGCGCGTGACGGTCTGACAGAAATACCTAAATATATAAAGCCACTCTGCATAATGTGTCTCTTCTCCTGCAGAGATTTTAATTTGCGTTACGGTTACTCTCTGTCCTCTGACTCTAAGTCTCTAGGTAGTAGTCTAGCAGATTCAGAATATCCCACAGCAGCTTAATTAATGGTCACTACTCACATAGGAATTAGGAATTAATTCAAAATCTCCTGCAGCTAAATTAATGGTTAGGTACATAGATTAATTCAAGATCTCCTGCAGACTGCATTGATAGGCTATGCAATTTCTAAAATTGGGCTCAGATTTGTGGCAGAGTGTCTTGGGAAAATGTTCCATATTCTGCAGTCTGGTTATAAAGCAACCTCTGAAGAACAAGTATACTTCATTCTGTAAAAGCCAGTCTGCAGAAACTGGTAAAGTGTTCGTAGAGATCTCTTATTTTGTTTGTAGCAAAATTAATGTAAATATAGGGATTAATTCAATAATGTTCGTAGCAAAATTAATGTAAATATAGGAATTAATTCAAAATTGTTCGGAGAGAATATCCCAAATATCTCACATATTCTGCAGACTGGTGTAAAAGATGCATGAAGCTTATCTGGCAACTATTCAGTCCTTGAAATTAGTCTCTTTAATTATCCGGTTACAATTTCCTAATAAATTCCTATGTTTACACAAATTACATGTAATTATTGGCCAGTCTGCAGAATATGTGAGATATTAGGGATATTCTCTCCGAACAATTTTTAATTAATTCCTATATTTACATTAATTTTGCTACGAACACTTCTGAATTAATTCCTATATTTACATTAATTTTGCTACGAACAGATTAAGAGATCTCTACGAACACTTAACCAGTTTCTGCAGACTGGATTATTGGTGATTTTTAGCTATATTGGTGAGAAATTTGAAAATATTTGGAGAGAAATTAGTTACCAGTCTGTTAGCTACCCCAAAAATTAAACATCTTGAGACTGATTGTGCATGGTTTGCAGGCTGGAGTTCACCAAAATAATAAAAAATTATGTTTTGGCAGATCTTGTAAATCAATTCCTATGTTTAGATACCTACTACCTAGCTACAGTCTTCTCTAAATTTGTGTTAGAAATTTTATTAAATACTATATACTAAATTGAAACATAGAAATTTATTCTTGATTTGTATAAATGTATCTAACAATCAATTCTCTAAATGTGGGCTCAGATTTTGATTGGGCTCTTAAAGTCACTGAAAATGAAATTCCACAGTTGGGCTGCTTTCTGTAATTTACATATTGCTCAATTTGCTCTCTGCCTGAAAATTTCTTTTGAACTTCACTTGGGCTCAAGAATATAGTGTACTTATACTTGTTAATTTTTAGTTACAATAAACTATAAAGGTATTTTAATAATATTATTATTGTCCTTTTCATCCTTTTTAGATTTGATTATTCTCTAGCTGAATTTAGCATGGAAGAATTAATTGGAATCTATGGAATTCCTGCCCACTTTGACTCATTTTCATTACGTGAATATTTCCTGAATGAAATTAATGAAGGATATTTCAAACTTTTCCATTTTAAAAACAGACCAGACAGCTCTTTCAAAAGCATTATATCAAATAATTTTCCTCATGTTAAACTAGAAGATGAAAATGAGTATTCTGATGATGTGGATGAAGAGACTGAGATTTGTGAGAGAGTTGAAAAGGTTTTCAATTATAGTACAAACAGAACAGAAGAAATTTCTCATGAATCAAAGCAGCATAAATGTTCTGCTAAGAAAAATTTATCCAAGACAGGATTTGCAATTATTTCTTCTAATTCCAACATAATTGATACTTACAATGAATTTCTTTGGGATAACAATGATGAAATGTTGGGAAGATGTCATATTGTAAGTTTATCTGATGGTAAGTTGTTATAATATATAATCTATTTGTATATTTCACCTCAGTGTAATAAATAGCCTTAAATACAAACCTTCTTTTTTACAGGAAATGAAGACTCTCTAAAAAGCTTAGAGGAATTTCATCCTCCAAGAGCTTTTCCACGTGGCAATGTAGGTACTCCATCTTCTGAATTTGTTCGTATTATCAAGAGTGGTATTTTGCCAGAAAGCTTTATTAAGAAGGTAGAAGCTAGATGTCCTCCTCTTCACCAATGGGCCAGTCCTGTACACTCTATGTGTAATCATCACAAGTGAGATATTTAGTAGTCAGAAGTGCAATAATGTTGAAAAGCTAAATATTTCTATTGAATTATGAACAATATCATCACCATTTATAACTTTTTATAACCTTTTATAACTTTTTATAACCTTTTATATTTCTACAGCTATTCCCTTCCTGCAAATAATAAGTTCAAGTCAAGCTGCAACTGGTGTTTTGTTACGTCCATTCCCTCCCACTTCACTACCCAAGACCTTCATAAATTCTTCAGAAGTGACCGTGGAAAAATTTGTTCACTACAGTATATCAAGAGACCTATCAGTAACTACTTGACATTCTTGCATGAGTCTGGTATTGAAGACGAAGAAGAAAACTTAGAAAATAACGACAACCTCATAGATCTTGATTCACTCCCTAGCCTCAAATATGATTTGTATCCATTTGATGAAGATAGTGATTGTGAAAAAGTAGCATTGATTAGAGTAAATGAGGAATATTCAGATAATTTTTATGTTAAATACCAAAAGAGACCATGGGATATAGAATCAGAGAACAGTGTTTGTATTCTACAAAATGTGAAATTAGGTGAGCAATAATTGATTTTGTTTGAATAAGCTACATTCTGTTTTTTTTTTTGAAATTAAGAGGGTTGTTTGATAGAAGTATATCAGACCAAAAGCTAATTCTTATTTTGTTCTTTTCCAGAAAATACTCCTGTACTTCAATTTCTTACTGAATATCACCTCTCACTGAATTTAGAAGATGAAACCATAGTGAAAGAGTATCAAAAAATTAACTCATTGGGAGTTCTATCAAAATCTGCAGAAAAAAGATTAAATGCAGTATTAGAATATAATAATGCTGGGAAAAAGAGGTGAATTGTTAGTTAGCTATTCTTATTTGGATTACTAGTTAAATAAATTTCAGCTATTAATATTTTATTGAAATACTTATTATCAGCATTGTAAATCGAGAATAAGCTAGTTAGCTATATATTAATACTGATTTAAATTAATAATTAACTAGTTAAATGGACTTTGGTGTTCTGTTTTAAAATAATTGTTGATATTTTTGTGTATCTTGATTTACAAATTATTTACAAAATCTTTTTAAAAATAACTTCATAGAAAGGAAATGTAAAATCACCTTACATAGAACAATGACATATAAACTAATAAGGTTGTCCGTGGGTAGACACTCAAGGTAATATTTATAAAATCTCTACTGTTTACACTTCTAGTGTATTTTGCCACCATTGATAACTCAATTTTCTATATCAATTCACAGAACCCAAATTTCCACAAAGGCTGACATCAATCACGACTTGCTAGATGATAAACTCTCTAAGGATCACATTCTCGGTCCCTTGAAACATTATGCTGAAGTCCCTCCTCCTAATAACGTCAGAGGCAAACCTAAGAAACAATCTGTGCCTAGAAATCAGAGGAAGAGTTACAATCGCAATGCTCAGCCTGTAGTGGAGAGTGTCAGTGCTACAGTACAGGTAGCTACTGTGGCTGTTAGGGAAGATCCTGGAAAAAATGATTTTCTTTTTACTCAGACGGTTTCACACAAGGCGTTACTTCTTTTTTTTTTTTTTTTGCTTCTTCAACAAAAATGCCTAGTCTAAATGTACATGCAAAACACATACGTTTATTCAACCGTAGCGTTTTTTATGCACCATTTTCTTTGAAAAACGTCCGTGTGAAAGGGAGATTCATGTAGCTAGCTAGTTCAAGGTCACACATTTACTATTGAATATTTTACTCTTGTGAAACGTTTTCTTACATATTGTTTATTATAATATTGCAATTAGATATATAGATTACATTTCTTTAATCAATAACTAGTTCCATAAGTGGAGAATTGATACTTTGATTAATTACTTTAATATACAATAGCTAGCTAGTTGTTGGTTACTAGTGTCATTCACATATTATTTTCTCGGCTGTATTGTATTTTACTTGGTAGGTTAGGTTTTTGTTTGTACTGCTCAAATCTAATAAGCTTTTTATCAATTGAACATGGATAATTTTTTTACTAGTCTGAAGTGAATTTTGTCTTGAGTTATACATCGTTATCTTGTTACCAATTAGTATTATATATTAGTTTATTTGAAAAAGTTTGGATTTAAAGGCCACAGGGGTTCTATCCTGAAGTTGTCTGTGGTGAATGGAAGAGAAGGGGTTTTTCGTTCCTTGGGCCCCAAACTGTTGTAATTTGGATTTCATATTTACCATGTTTCATTTTTTTTAACGCTATTAGCAGTCATGGAGGATAGGCTAGTGTTATGCTCTTCAGTTACGATGTCTTAGATTTTTGTGTTATTTATTTTACTAGCTATCACCCCTTCATTTTCCTCTTCTATCCGTGAGTGCATGTCTCCCTTTTCTTCACATTCCTTGGTAAGTGACTGGATTCATAATAGCTTTTCTGCATCCATGAGCTTCTCACTGACGGTGGTAAGTGACTTTGTTCATGGAGCCACTTAACTTTCTGACTGTTTCTCCCAGTCCCTTGTATTTAATTTCATTTTGACACAGTGGTATTGCCTTTGATTCCGAAGCAGACGTTAAACCCCTACTAAACAAGTTGGATATGATAACACCATCTCCTCAGACTTCATTTTTTTCGGTCACTTCATATTTTTCTTACCACGTCGCTGAAGCACCATGAATTCTTGATAGCTACAATTAATTAATTAATCTTTCACTTCCCTAGGACGCTACTGATGTAGAGGAGTGGGAGAGAGGAGAGGCTTTCAGGGACACAATTGATGAGAAACATGCAGCCAAAGAGAAACTATTTGAAGAGGAAATAGAGGTGATAAGATTTTTTAAGAATTTAAAAAAATTCACACCTAGTTTTAATGTGCCATTGACAATTGTATGTAAATATCTACTTGTTTATTTATTTTAAATTTGATGAAATTTCTCTCTCTTCCCTTTTGGTAAATATGATTCAAATTGTATTATTTTAATTACCTATTAGATAACAATAAAAAAAGAGATGAGTTTTGTCTATGATAATAAATCAATTTTATTGATTGAGATGAAAAATGGACGAGCTAACACTTTTATTGACTCATACGAAATTAGTTTTATTCACATTGTTTATTGCTGTTTTCAAAGATTTCTATTTCTTTGAAAATTGGGAGCTAATTCTAATTTAAATATTTCTTATTTTGAATGTTGCTTATATTAGAAGGCAATTATTGTACTTCGATTATTCATTTAAATTTTACGTACAATTTGAATTTTAAAATTTGCATAGTTTCAATGCATAGCTATATCATCTAAACTATTCCAGATGTTTTATCATCATCTACTTCATTTAATTTAAATGTTCTCTCTATTAAATGATTACTCCAGCAAGTATGGGAGAAGGGCGGTTCAGGTCTCAATTTCTACACTGACGAAGTGTACTGGCGCGCTCAGCAAGGTGCTTTCGATGAACAGACTACGGATGAGTGGGATGTGGACATGCAGGCCTACTATGGGGGAGGTAGGGATGGGGGCCATGAGTGGGTCCTGAACGATTTTATATTTCCTTCTTTTTTTCTAACGAGATTCTTTCTATTACAGTTTTTAAACAGATTAAATATATATAGGTATTTACTTGTCTAGTAGCTACTCTCTAAGTAGTTATGTTTTGGGATGTCCCATATTAGACCATGCAGGTCTAATACGGGAAAGGTAAGGATCTTCTGTTGCCTGGGTCTTCTCACCCAGGCAACAAGGATTTATACCTGGGATATTGGGGAGTATCCCAGGAATAAATCTTTCTTCGCTGGATATTCCCCTAATATCCCAGGAATAAACTCTTGTTGCTAGGGCAGCAGATCGGTAAACAGTTTATTTATTTTTTTTCGAAAGAGATTATTTCTCTTGCAGTTTCTAAGGAGATTGAATATAATATATTGACTTGTCTAGTAGCCATTCGTTTGCTTTTTTTCAACTATTAACTAATTATTAAAAACTTCTAAAATTGCTAGCGTGTGTGTGCCACTATCCTTTCAGTGTAATAACATAGTTAATTATTTTGTTTTTTATATACCTTCATTAGCACCTGGCGATTTCGATGCTCAGTGCAGACAAGAAATGGAGGCAATGGACAGGTTGAGAAGAGGGGATCCTGAAGAGTCCTGCTTCAAACACAGGTATATACATCTTGTGTTGTTAATCATCTGTGTAGCCTATGTAAATAGGGTAGCTAGGTGTAGAAAGAATTGGGTAGGGCCAGTATTGTATTTCTAAACAGGCACAGGGTTATATAATAGTTCGATAGACTTTATTTCAAAGCATATGTAGGTTATAGCATATGCTTTATTTCAAAGCATTCACTATTTATGTGTCTGATGAAACTTTAGAGGGCTCTTAGCTACCGGTAACCTCGTTAGATTTGTCTAAATTTTTACATTTTTTAACACTTTTTTTTTCTCAAGATACTTTTATTTATGGTTATTTTTTTTATTGATTAATTAAAATTCAACGATGTCTGCTGTTGTCGGTGGTTTACTAATACAATATAATGGTATCTAGCTTAACAACTGTGCAAAATAATGATGCATCACTCAAGTAATACTTGCCCACTAAAGGGTTAATACAGGGTGGTCACATAATAACATTTATATTCCACACAGGAAGAGGACTGACATTCCATTTGATGTGGAGACTGAAAGTGGAAGAGGAAGAAGGAATGACATACCTACCGTGGTGAAACGTGCTAGATTCGTAGAGAAGAAAAACGACTCTAACGTCACGGCTCCCATGTTGCTCGAGTTGTCTCGGGATGAAGAGTACATGGAATGTAAAGCAAAGAGTGGAGTTAAGAGGAGAAAAAAGAGAGGTGAGCAATATTCTATTTAGTTCTACCGAGACTCCTTTAGATTATTTATATGTGATATGATACTGTCACGTTGTATTAACAATAAAAAAAATTCAAGTATCTACTCTCTAGCAATAATAATTAATGAGATACAAATGTTTGAAAAGTAAAAGCAGTCAAATTGACTACTCTGTAGTTATACTCTTATATTTCGAGAATATCTTAATCCAGAGTAGCTACATTATCCAGTCTTGGTTACTTTTTTCTTCTAATTGATTATTACCACCCTTCTTTTAGTTGTTCTGAACTCTCCTCCTTTGGGTTGTTTCGAACTCCACACCCGGGGCATAGGTAAGAAGCTCCTGCAGGCCCAGGGCTGGGCAGAAGGGGATGGATTGGGTAAGGGGCGTGCAGGCAGACCTTACGCTGTGGAGGACAGTGGTAGGAACCCTACGGATAAATCAGGACTTGGGTACGTACTTGCTAGTGTTTCTGTGTAAAATAAAAGATTCACAATTATTATATAATTCTTCTCTACATGAAGTTAATACAAAATTCAAGGTTTCATGTAGCTATGTAGGTACCTTGTTGACTTTTAAAATATCAATAAAGTATATTGATGACTAATTCTCTTAGATTCCTGGTAGATAGAAGTGAAATAATTCTTATCCCGGTTATCATGTCCTTTGTAATATGTGTTTAAAAAATTTCCATTGTGGTTGTATCAAATTTGACTTTTGATATTTTTTTTGTAAGCAACTATTTATTTAGATATATTATATTTTTTTCAGGTTCAACGACTCAACCCAAGAATAGAATGTGATCTTACTCATTTTATTTAGAATTAGACATTAAAGATTTTATCATGTGATATGACATCAGATAACCCGATCTCATTTTTAAAGGCTGAATTTTCTATAACGATGTATTGTTCAATGAAGATAAAGTATTTATAGAGATGATGATGTAGCTACTGATAGCGATTCAGTTTGTGATAAATTGTTTAAAATTTATAAGACTGTTGTTACAATCTTGATTAAATCTTTGATTATCCAATCAGTTTATCTATTATTTAATCTTAAGTCTCAGATGTGGTATAGGCGGTTTCAGTTTTAGAGAACAGTTTACAAGGAGAGGATGTGTGGACAGTGTTATATTATCAGAGGTTATTTAAACTCAGCGTTGAAGGTATTTTTGTTTTAAAGCTTTCGAATAGAAAGATTTCTCTTCATCAACAGGAGAAGGATGGAAAACCTGGACCTAACTATTAATTTTATTACCAATAGTTCTTTGGTGGATAGTTTCTTTTTAATTAATTAATCTATTAAATATTGAAATATGAAATCAAAAATGTTATAATTTGTTAGCTACTATTACTATTACTATTTAGTGCATTAATAGTGGAATCATTCATTGTGAGCTCTCAAACGCAAATTGATTGTCGTTAGTTTTTATTCTCGTATATAATTTTTTCACGGACATGGACTGAAAAATTTGTCAGTTGTTTTAATATTGCATTGAGTGATTTGTTGGCAAAGGGTTTTTTGATTGTGATTTTTCTCTCAACGAACCAGAAAAGTGTTATTGAGATGTCACTCGTGATTGATTTTATTGTTTTATATTAGGATGAGAAATTGTGTTTCATAATTTAACACTTTGGTATTATTTATTCACGGCATTAAATTAATAATTTAATGCTATTGTTTTAGCATCTTTGCTCATAAACTGGTAGATAACTGTAGAAAAAATATCTGTATACTTTAATTTTAACATATAGAAAATATTAAGTCTAGTATTATGTGTCCAGTTCGTTAGGATAGTAAAACTATCGAGTTATGAAGTACTCAAGTAATTGGGGGAACCTGTATTATGAAATGCACTTTAGTTATGAAGTAGTTTTTTATGTTTGAATTATAGAAAATGATATAGCTACGTGAACACCTTTGTCATCGCTCAAAGGCCATAGTTTTCTATGATTTTAATCATAGAAAACAATCTAGTGCACCCGAGATATGAAGTGGCTCTGAGTTATGAAGGAAAGAATACTTCATAACTCTTGAGTTTCACTGAACTTTTTAAAACTTTACATAAGATTGTATCTGTCCAATCACGTACTCATGTGAATGGCGTAATTATTGGTGATTTTGATTAGTATCTTCAATTCTTTTTTTTTAAGTACGTATGGTATATACAGTTGAAGAAAGGTGTATCTGTAATGACTTTTCGACAGTTTACTTACTTCACATTTCTAAGAATAAACTTAAATAATTGTAATGCGTGTAGATATTTTATATTTGGTCTGGTACACGATGATAAATTTGTACGATTTTACAATATTAGAAAACTGTGATATGAGTAATTGACATCATTCGGAGACACTTTTCTTTGATATAGGCATTAGGAATGTGTTGCTCTTGTTTGGATAAGATTTGTTTGACTATTCGTGCTTTTGTGCTAATTCCCGAGATTGCTCTCATTGTTCCACTTGGAATCACTAAAATTCCTTAAATATGGTAACATTATTATTAATCTATAGCCCCGCTGCTATCTATGGAAACTAATTAAGTTAGTTTTATCTTTAAAGTCACCAGCGTTTCATTTTTTTGGATGAAATTAAAGTATGTTACAAATGTATGCGAATTCATTCATTCGAAATATGAATAATTATTCCGAATGATTTTTTTTTCATTTCGATGTATTAATTTTATTTTATCAATTAATGGATAGAAACATGGTTTAATTTCTATACAAAATTTCTTCTAAAATGTTTTTTCAGTGCCATTACTTTTTTAATCGGATTAAAAATATGATGTTTTCATTAAGTAGGTACCATGCTTACCAATATTATTTGTATTTAATCTTTTTCAGTAGTAAACATGCAGACATTTGGCCAGACACTCTTAAACACCTATTTTAGTTATTGGTAGTTATTTTTTCATAAAACCATTAATTAAAAATATCCTCCAAATTGATTTCGTACTAATATGGTGAAAGTATAATCTTTAGTTTTTCGTTAAGCTATTATATAGTTGAATTAAATTATTTTCTTATTTGGCGAGTACAAAAATGAAAAACTTATAATTTTTTATTAATTATTTTCGAAGAATTCTTAGATATACTAAAATATAACATGGTAAATGTCCTTTATGATAATGTAGGTCATCTATTTCAGTATAGGTACTACACATTACCTTGACCTGCAATTGCTTAGTTAATATTCTAATATTGTTGTTATTTTCTAAATATATATCTACCTAGATAAAAGCTTCTATACTAGTTACCTATAGGCTATAACTAAATTACCTAATAGACAAGTTTATTAATTATAATTTAGTAAGCTTGCATTTCTTTGAATTTATTGATGTTCTGAATGAAATTATTTTATTCATATAAATATTTAAGGCTTTTTTCTGTGTTTGATATATTTTTAAATAAAATATATAAAGGTGCGATCTCAATATGTACATGATTTTTCCGCTCTTTAGTTGTTTACATAGGAGTATGACTTAACTATTGAATCATGTTGCAATCAAAAAATTGATGATCGGATTTATTCTGATGTATGTACCAAGCGTTGCAATTTATTGTGATGTTGTAATCACATTTTTAATTCCTATAGTTATTGCGAAAAAATCAGTTCTCTTGGGTTTGTTGACTAAGAAAGTTATACGAAATGTATGATGGTGGAAAGTTGGAAACCAGTGGGCAGTGAGTGAGGCTTGAGCCTTGAGGGCCATAATAAACAGAAATTTTTTATATTTTGGACTTATTTTTTAATATGTATTCAGTTTACAAGTGAATGAAAGTTATCATGATCATTAATAATTTAATCATGGATTGATGGAATTTGACCACTAATTAAATATGGCACTACGTGACTACGGTAACGGTACTATACCTAGGTATAACAATTTACATTGAATTTTGAAATTGATAAAATTAAAATTATTTTTTGAATAAAACAATATTTCTAATTGCTTTATTATAGGAAATCAATTTTCTATAAGCAACTGATTATATTTTAAACAATAAGGCTTAAGCCAGTCTGAAAGTAGGTATGTGACCGTATGTCCAACAGTCCATGTCGCCTAAGATCTTTGGAGACTAGGCTATATAATTGGAGTTGGACTAGTCACTAGTCTATTGGAAGGAAAATTCATCAAAACAAGCCAGATTGTATTTGGTGGTAAATTCCAATTATATGTCGGCAGATATTCAATTTCTCTAATAAATAAATCCTGCAATGTCGGAGGATATTTATCTATTATGGCTTATGCCAAGTCTGCAGAATATGGAACATTTTTCCAAGACTCTCTGCGGGAGTCCAAGTAAAATAATATGTCTCATAAACTCACCATTTGTCTCTCCAGCTCTCTCCAAAATTTAACAAATCCTCTCCAAAATGATCAAATTATCATTAATTCTCTCCAAAATAACATTGTAGCATAGGAGAAAAATAGATAAAACTCGCCATTTGCAATTGAAGGGCTCAAAATAACTGTCACAAACTCGCCATTAAAATGGCGAGTTTGGACATGCTTTATTACTTGGGCGGGAGTTTTTGATTGAATTTTTAGAAATTGGAGATCTCTGCAGGAGATCTTGAATTAATTCCTATGTTACCATTAATTTAGCTGCAGGAGATTCTGAATCTGCTACTGAGAGTCAGAGAGTAACCGTTTCTCAAATTGAAATCTCTGCGGGAGAAGAGACGCATTCTGCAGACTGGGCTTATGCCTATTAATTCCTACATTACCATTAATTTTTGGAGGGGAAACTGGAAAAATGTTGGAGAACTAGACAAATAGATGAAATATGTTGGCAGCTAATTCCAGTCCACTGAGTCCAGCTATTTCTCAGAGTTTTGAAAAAGTCAGAGGAGTTCAGTTCACTGTGGCTGTGCACCAAATATAATATAAACTGGAAACAAGATAAGATCATGGTGACTTCAGACTATTTAGACTTTAATTTGAGAGAGAGTTACTCTCTGACCCAGTCTGGAAAAATAGGTGCTTTCTGATGAAGTTCCCAGTCTGCAGAAACTGGTTTAGTATTCGTAGAGATCTCTTTATCTGTTCGTAGCAAAATTAATGTAAATATAGGAATTAATTCAGAAGTGTTCGTAGCAAAATTAATGTAAATATAGGAATTAATTCAAAATTGTTCGGAGAGAATATCCCAAATATCTCACATATTCTGCAGACTGGTGATGAACTAATTACTCTGTTGGAGTTTTACAGACTTAGAAATTAATGGTAAATTGCTAAAAATTGTATAATCCGCAGCATTTAGCATATAGAGTTCATCTGTTAGCCCCAGTCTGTATTTGGTAATGGTGCACAAAATTCCACTGACTTTTTGAAAAAGCTGAAAAAATCCACCATTAATTTCCAGTAATTTGGCCGATCCACCAACATTTTACCCAGTTTTCCACCGAAAATTAATGGTAACATAGGAATAAGTAGATTAAAATCCACCGACTTTGTCAGAATATTATTTTCATGAGGAAAAAATTCCACCGACATGTCGGTGGAATTTACCACGAAATACAGACTGGTGTTAGCCTAAGCAGTTTTCCAGGCTGGAAAGCAGTTTTCCAGACTGGGCTGCGGGAGATTCTGAATCTGCTACTGAGAGTCAGAGAGTAACTGTCTCTCAAATTAAAATCTCTGCGGGAGAAGAGACACATTCTGCAGACTGGCTCTCTGACTCTCAGCCAGACGGCCAGTCTGCAGAATGTGTCTTTTCTCCCGCAGAGATTATAATTTGAGAGTCAGTTACTCTGACTCTCAGTAGCAGATTCAGAATCTCCCGCAACTAAAATAATGGTAACTGTAACATAGGAATTCCAGACTGTATTTAATGGTAAATTCCACCGACTTGTCGGTGGAATTTTTCTCCATTGAAAATAATATTCTGGCAAAGTCGGTCATAACATTCCTATGTTACCATTAATTTTCGGTGGATAAATTGGGAAAATGTTGGTGGATCAGCAAAAATACTGTGAAATTATGGTGGATTTTTTCAGCTTTTTCAAAAAGTCAGTGGAATTTTGTGCACCAAATACAGACTGGTAGGAATTAATTCAAGATCTTCCGCAGAGATCTCCAATTTCTAAAATTCAATCAAAAACTCCAAAATATGGTCATTTCGGAGAAAAATTTGAAAATTTTTGGAGACTAATTGTCCTGAAATATGAAATCTTGGTGACAGATTTGACACACTTTGCAGACTGGACATTAAGTAGACCATAGGTATATAGCGAAAAATACAAGAAATGTTATTTCATGTCTGTAAAACGGTAACTTGGGTAAAACCGTTTTCATTTATATATGTAATAATGTAGCTGCCTAATATAAATCCAATGAATTCTTTCACAAATTACTTCCGTTTAATAGTTAGAATTTTGAATTAATTGATTTAATATTATGCTGCAAATTGAAATACGGGATGTATCATTGTATGTAGGTAGATATGTATGTATGGATAATGGATGCCCATGTCAGGCAGGACATAATGTTTTCACTTTCTGATTAGAATTTGTAACAATTTTGACTAACTCATTTTTGTGAATTCATCTCCTAACATATTTCGAGTCAGTTTTACAAATGCATTATTCTGAACTAGAATCATTCAGAACATCACACGGAAATGAAAATTCATTGGGATTTCCGATTATCAAAATTTCTTCTCATACCATAAAAAAACGAAATCGTATGTAAGACACGTCCTAAGCAAGATACGAGAAATAGATCAGAAATAAATTTAACAGCTGACTTATGATAATATTCTTATGATAGCTGACATATATTAATTTTTGCATGATTATATATTCATTCTTACCACCGAGAAACAATAAACATTTATCTACAAACTTGAATAATTGAAAAAACGATTCTCAGACGTGCTGTTTTTTGACATCAAGCAGTGGGCAGTAGAACCAGATGCTTTACATTGCGAAATGCCCACCGGTGGACACTCAATTTTATTTGTGCAATTGGTAGTACTAACCACGGATATGAACCACACACAATTTCAGCTCAATTGCGTTACTAGTACACCAATCTTCATAATATGGGACCTTTTTGACATTTTCTGTGCGAACAATTCCTAATTTCCTCTTATATTTACATGTATTTTACTGAGAACAGAAGCCAAAATAGAGGAGTTCTTGGAGAACAGTTTACCAGTTCCTGCAGTCTGGCTAGTACAGATATGGTGGAACTTTCAAACTCCTGCAATGCATTGGAAACCTGGTTTTTGACTCCAGCACGCAGCGTGTTAATTTAGCTACAAAGACTTCTGAATTAATCACTATATTTACATCAATTTTGCTACGAACAGAATAAGATTATAAGAGATCTCTACGAACACTTTATCCGTTAGTTTTCGCAGACTATCCGATTGCCACTGAATTTTTCTAAAAGTAAAAGCTGCAAAATTCCACTAACAATTTGGCTGATCCACCAACATTTTCCTCATTTAGGCCAGCCTTCAGAATATGGGACATTTTTAACATTTTCTGTGTGAACAATCCTTAATTTCCTTCTATATTTGGTTATTTACATGTATTTTACTGAGAACAGGTGCCAAAATAGAGGATTTCTTGGAGAACAGTTTACCAATTCCTGCAGTCTTGCATTTAGGCTTCACATTCATGATTCATATAGAAGAAGAAGAATTAATACTACGACAAAGCTCACAGAATCAGAGATTTGATTTTAGCCCAAAATAGTTATTTTGCTATCAAAATCATGATCACTGTTTGAACATTTAGTATTTATATTTAAAATATTCTCTCATTTTCATTAATTTTATGGACTAGAGGGTTTAAGATTTGCTTTTTCTAATGTTTTGTTAGATTTTGATTATTTTCACATATTTTTTGTCAATGACCCAGCTATGTGTAACTTCTCCCGGAATTTTTTGGTGTGCAAGGCCACTTGTAAAAGGCTTATATTTAAAAGTAAATTTTGCATTAATGTGACACATAATTCAAATATATATTTCTTTTCAGTAAATATATTTTAATTTATTAGCTTGTAAGTCTACTATTTTATATTGAGATTATATGAAACTGTTGCCGTAAATAATTCTTATCATGGACAGTAACGTGTCCTTACGTACAAAGATTGGCTATAGTGCTGGTCACATATTCAACGATCTCTGCTCTGGATTGTGGTTTACATATCTGTTGATATATTTCCACAATATTGAGAGATTTCCCAACACATTAGCTGGCGTCTTACTTCTGATTGGACAGGTATGTTAACTAACTTTCTGCTTCCTTAGTCTTTAAATTAATATTTTTATCTTTTGATACTAACTACAAATGTTCTATATTTAGTTTAATTTATTTGAGGTTTTAATTTTATTTTTTTACCAGGTTGCAGATGCTGTGGCCACTCCTTTTGTTGGTCATCAAGCTGATAGAACGGATGACACAGCTTGCTGCATCAAATACGGAAGACTGAAGACGTGGCATTTAATTGGTGTGTTTTTCTTTCCTAGATTGTATCCTTGCAATTGAATTTGTTGTGCAAAACTATTAGTTGTTCACAGTTAATTCAAGATTCAACTTTTAGAATTTGCTGATTTTAATTTCATCAATAATAAAAAGTTTTCTATTTCTATCTAAACAAGTAAAATCATGTCCAAATCATTTGACAAATATTTAGTTTAAATCATGTTATCCACTATAATAGTATAGCTATGGCTACCTTCTTATTTCATACTTAAGTTTGATTTTGCTTGTAGCTAAATTAGCTAATTTCATTTAGCTATTTTAGTTTAAGAATCACGCAGTGTCTACTTCTGTTGGAAGATCAAAGGAATAGTGCTTAACTACTTGCTAGTTCATCTGTGTTTTAATATGACTGTTTTGTAGCTATAATTTGAATGGTTTACTTTCATTAGTATAACTTAATCATTGAATGTATTTTCTACAGGTTCCCTTTGTGTGTTTGTAGCCTTTCCTTTCTTGTACCTCGGATGCCTTGGTTGTGAACTCACTGATTACAATTCTCAGGTAGCTAATGGCTTATATGAATGTTATCATTAGCTAGCTAGTTACTTATAACTACTGATGTTAACTTCAGCTAGTAACTAGAACATTTGAGAAACTGGCCATTTAAGCAGACAGTTAGTTCTTGGTGAAAAATTATTATCTTTTAACACGTTTAGAGCCACATATACCACCGGTGGTTCATTAACAACTTGCGTTTAGTGCCACATATACCACCAATGGTACATTAACAACTTGCGTTTAGTGCCACATATACCACCAATGGTACATTAACAACTTGCGTTTAGTGCCACATATACCACCAATGGTACATTAACAACTTGCGTTTAGTGCCACATATACCACCAATGGTACATTAACAACTTGCGTTTAGTGCCACATATACCACCAATGGTACATTAACAACTTGCGTTTAGTGCCACATATACCACCGGTGGTACATTAACAACTTGCGTTTAGTGCCACATGTACCACCGGTGGTACATTTTCCAGTTACTGAGAATTTCTAAACATCACAAAAAAAGCGTGATTTTTACAAAAAGTAGCTTTGTTTCCATTAATTATGTATAATTATCAGTAAAGTCGTGGCGCTAGATAAAGTCGTGCTCTTCTGAAACCTCTAATACCAGCCATGGCGGTTAACGTGTTAAACAAAAAAATAGTTTGAAAGACAATTTTATTTCTGTTATTGGTAGCTAGCTAACTATTTTTTATATTAGCAAAATTGTTTAATTTGATAACTAGCTAACTAACTAGCTATGTGGAATTTGGTTTTGAAAAACTTTAATCAATCACTAAAAAAATTCCTGCTCAATGGTTAATTAAATCTTCATTTGACACATTTAGTGTTGATATGTTGTCTTAATTAGTTTTTTTTTCAGGTTGTATACTTTGCACCATTTGTGATAATCTTCCAGTTTGGGTGGGCTGCAGTTCAAATAAGTCATTTGGCTCTCATTCCTCAACTAACTGGTGACCCTTATGAACGAACTGAGCTCACTTCTATAAGGCATGTACAAAGTAGCTACCTATATAGTCTATAGCTAATATATTAATTCCAATGACAAGTTATAGCTAATAGCTACATGTCTGATTATAGCTAGCTCCTTAGCTAATTTTTCATCTTGAAACATCTATAAAAACTTAGAATATCATCACCCACCATCTTTTTATATAATTAGCTTTAAATATATACCAACAATGTATGTGAATTCTTATATTTCATTAATGTGGATATAAATTCAATTTTTGTGTCAAGAGAATAATAGCTTAATATCATCCAAAAGTGGGGAAAACTAATTTTTTAATGCTTTGCAGGTACTTCAGTACAGTAGCGGCCAATGTCACGGTCTACATTGTTGCCTGGCTGGTGTTGGGTGTGGGCTCTAAGGATGGAACTGACCACATCATTGGTCCTGAGGATGAGTTCACTTTCAAGGTAACAATTGTTTGCATTAATGTCTTTTCTTGTTAAAATCTGTGGTAGGGAACTCCCTTTTCATGGAGTAACTTTTTTGCACCTACGAGCTTGTCTTGCTGAAAGTATATTTCAAAACTCTACTTTTTTCAGGTGATAGTCATCATTCTCGTGGCAATTGGCTCAGTGTTCACTGTTCTATTCCACATATTGGTAAAGGAAGACAACTCCACCAGTGGCTACACAGCAATAGGACAAGTGAGTACTTTTAATCTAGCTATCTCTAATTTTCACCTTTTCTAATTTTATGGTTCATTGAGTGAAAGTGTAGGAAAGAGTCTTTTTGAATTTATAATTTCAAAGTCATATTAGCTAATATTAAGGTAGATATTTGTAGAGAGAAGTTAATTTTTAGCTAAGGTAAAGTCAAGTTCTGTCAGTGGTGTTTAAAGTTATTTATGTTGTCGGTAGGTAGGTAAATATTTTCAACTTAATTCAAAATTGATTCGTTTAATTTGCTTTTCAATTTGGCATATGGTTGATTGATTGATTTTTGAATGAAATTTTTTTATTCCATAGCTAGCTATCAGAAAGTGTTATTTAAAATTGGACCTATGAACTGTTTATCCACTAGCACATCGAGTGATATTAAAATTTCTATTTGATGCAAATTGATTCATGTAATAGCTAGCCAGCTATATATTTGAATTTTGCATATGGCAGTTGTAAAATCCATATGTTTTTTTTTTTTGACAATTCATCTTCAGATTTGCACACTTGAATGCATATGTCGTCTGTGATTCCAAATGCTTAGTCATCCTGTCTTTTTTTTTATTGTATCAAGATCAGTTCACTTGTGTATAATTATTTCCTAGTTAGATATCTGATTATCAAATAGGTATAATTTGCTATAGCTATCGATTTAAGTGTTTATTCCAATTTTAATCTGATTTATATTTTAATTTGATATTAATGTTCATTTTAATCTGATTATTTTACTTTCTCATTTTAATACTTTTAAAATACTTTTTATTATCCCCCCCCCCCCCCTCAGGATGACACGACCCCCCTCATCCCGTCTGTCCCCAGTCACCTCTACAGTGACTCCAGGCAGAGGATGTCTTCTATGGATTGGTTCAAGCAAAGCCAGGTTAGTGAAGTAGCTAGCTACATAACCTACCTAGCTACTCTTTGAGCTTTCCTCTTATTGATGCAATAACACAAAAAAATCGATTTTGATATAAATATACACCAACCAGAAGCTTTATACTGAAATAAAATAAGGTAAATGACACAATACAATTGGGAAGAGATGATACCGATATTTCCACTGATACCTAGATTTTATCCGATGTCAATAGCTACCACATATAGCTACCGATACTTTGTTCTAATCCCTACAATTCCATTAAATGTGAGAGTCGATAATTAACCTACTTTTTGAAATCTAACAGCAGCTAACTATTGACTCATTGGTTGGTTTTGTTGCTCATTTTCTCTCTATGTTCCAGTTCTACGTGGTAGCCACTGTGTACATGTGTACTCGTCTCTTCTGTAATGTCAGTCAAGCCTATGTGCCCATTTTCGTGCAGAACACTCTGCGCATGCAGTCACAGAGTGTGGCCTACATCCCCCTCACTATGTTCATGTCTGGCTTTGTAGTCTCCACTATCATCAAGCCTCTCAACAAAATACTGGGCAGGAAGGTGAGGAATAGCAAGTGGAAGAATGATCCGTAGTAAATAAGTAGAGAAGAATGCTAAGTACAATATTGGAACATCCCGAAAATACTCTGCGTGACGTCTCACAGAATTGTTTACCTTTTTTTTAAATATAAAAATGTGCTATTATTTAGTTAAGTGTGCATTTTCATGAAAATATACTTTTTTGAATTGTGTTTTTACACGTTTTACTCTCTATTCACTTCAGGTATTCACTTAATAGCTAATAATGTGACTCCATTTGTTTACATCGTTTCTGAAAAATGGATCAAGTTCACCGTCAATGAATTTGAAAATTAGCCTACTTCTCTATTTATTTACTACGGTTTCTTATTTTCAGTAGTTAGTTTACAGTGGAGTATTGCCACTGAAGTGGAGTATTGCCACTGAAGTGGAGTATTGCCACTGAAGTGGTTCAGTTGCTATACATTTAAAAATCTAATTTCAAATTTGCCTGAACTCTATTTTTGTCTACTTTAAAATGCAATATTTATTTTAATTCAAAGTTGAGTAGCTACACTTTTTTGTGGGTCATCTTGTATAGCTAAAAATTGAATTATTTTAGTGCTTGTTCAGTTTCATGATTTTTTTTTTATTACAAACATCGCTAGATAGTTACATTGTAACTACAAAAGTAAAAGGTAATTAGCAAATATCTATTAAGAAACTAATAAAAAGTATATTCGTTTATGATGACTATTAATAGATATTTAAATGTATAAGAAAAAAATATTCTTATTTAATCTATATTGGCAAGATTCTTCTTTTGACAATTTAGTTTATTAGGTTAGTATGTTGCAGACCTTGCGCAACTTTAAATTTGAAGCATTAATAAGCTCATTAGATTAATAAGCTTATTAAAATAATTAAGCTCATTAAAATATATCTTATTTTTTATATAGAATAGAACTTATTGAGAATTTGAAAATCTTGTATTTAATGCACTTTATGAAATTGCCCCTTTCAACGAAATAACAAATGACTAACGTCTAACCTAATTTCTATTTCCTACAGTTTGCATACATTCTAGGGTCCATCTTAGGCACAGGTGGGTGTGTGATGGTGTACTTTGGCAGAGGAGAAATGTTCACACACTACTACATCTACGTCACAGCAATGCTCATTGGTGCAGGTAATGTATAACCTATTTGAAGTATTTCCTAACTACTTCTAAGGTAACAATTAGCTACTTGTAATGCTTAGTCTAGAAGTTTTCAGGACAAACGGTTCACCTTTCGGAGAACTAGCTACTGACTTTTAGGTGGCATCATCCACCTTTGGTAAAGAATAAGAAGAAGAATTTTAACTATTTCTCGTGAAGATTCTATGCTATCTGTAACTGATAATTTATGACATGAAGAGGTTACAGGTAGCCTTCTAATCTTTGTTGGAACATGTAGCCTTATGAGGTTTTACAAAAAAAAAATTTAAATTCAATCCTGGTAGCTAATAGATTTTGTATTTCAATCATATTTTGGTTTCAGTATTTTATCAAGGAGTTAGCTCATAATTTTACTGGCTATTTAGCTACTTTGTTCAAACTGTTCTTAAAACCTTCTTATGTATCACTAAATTTATTTAGTGAAATTTGCTTGTTGAGGTACGTTTTGAATGCAACGATTGTTGTGATGATCACTCAATGATTATCGCTCAGCATTATAAATAGCTAAATAGTAGCTACTCAGCGATAATCGCTGGGTGATGATCTCTCAGCGATGATCGCAACAATAGATGCATGCCAAACGTATCTTTATACTACCTCATGTTACATCTTCTCACTTCTCCTCTACTCACCAGGTGGCTCCACAATACTAGTCACTTCTCTGAGCATGACCGCAGACCTCATCGGCAACAGCACAGAATCTGGCGCCTTCGTGTATGGGGCCATGAGCTTCACCGACAAACTGTCTAACGGCGTAGCGATCATGGCAATCCAGTACTTCTCTCCCTTCGATCCGCTGTGTGAAGCATGCGGAGAATACTATCGCTACATCCTTGCGTATGTCTGCGGAACAGCGGCGGTTCTTGGAGCCCTGTCGGTGCTGCTTCTGAAGAATAATATCTCATCACAGGCAGAGATGGAGAGTAATGCTGTCACTAATACTGACTCTAACACTTCTCTAACTAATGGGTATGGGGCCATTAATAATTCCCTAAGCAATGGACATGGACCTATGACCAATGGAAATGGTGTCATCAATAATAATGGACATGGTCCTGTACACAATTCTAGTGTGCGTACCTAGTGCTGTTTTTGAAATTCATTTTTAACATGTAATAAACTTTTTAGATTCGATGATTACGTAGCTATTGATATTTTCAAATCTCAAATTTGTAGCCAAATCAAACTTTAACAAAATCATCACAATCTAATTTTAGTTAGCGAGCTATTTCTTTTTATCAGGAAATGTGAATAACTTTGATATTAATGTACATAAATTTGTGGGTATTTCATATTAGTGCCTAGAAAACCTCTTGTGTGCCTTATTTTTAATACTCCATTTTATAGTAGCTTTAAAATTTAAATTTTAACTAATGTGTTCATTATCCACCTGACAAAACATTGTTCATTATGATTTTATATATAGAATTTAAGATTGCCGGGATTCAATTTTCATAATGTGTGTCAAATATTAATATATAATTTATTACTATAACTTTATTTTATGATAGTTTGAAAGTGTCTGTACGTGATGTAGCTAGCTATATGTTCAGTCGATGTGGCTGCGGTGATTGTATCTCAGTCAGAATACTTTAAAAGATAACTTAAACAACACTAGCTACATAAATTTTGATAGCTTCTCATAATTGCAGTAGCTCCCAGGAGATCTATCCTGAAGCTATCTGTGGTGAATGGAAGAGAAGGGGGATGGCGTCCCTTGGACCTCAAACTGTTGTAATTTGGATTGTGTGTGGTCTTTTTTTTTCATTTTCACCATTTTTTAAACGTTTTGCGCTATCGTTTAGAGGATAGCGCTAGGGTTATGCCCTTCAACTACTTGGTTTTTTATTTTTACATTAATTAGGCTCGTAGGCTTCATTTTCCTCTTATATTTTGTGTTGGGTAGACTAGTAGGCTTCATTTACTATTAACTCTTCATTTTCCTCTTATATTTTGTGTAAGGTAGACAAGTAGGCTTCATTTAATATCACCTCTTCATTTTCCTCTTCCATCTGTGAGTGTAGTCACTGGTGCTTGTGTCCCTTTTCGTCACATTATTTGGTATCTAAGTGACTGCATTCATGACTGGTGATGGGTGACTTTGTTCATGGAGCCACTTTCCTTTTTGACGGCTTCTGCCAGTCCCTTGTATTTGATTTCCTTTTGACGTTAGCGATATGGCCTTTGGTTCCGAAGCAGACGTTAAACCCCTACTAAATTACTACTCTTTCAAATTTAATCTCAGTGAATTTTAGAATTGTTTTGAAGTCCTTGCATGACGATATAAACGTCATTACGACTGAATCCTAGGAAATTTCCCTCTTATAGGTAGATGCTTATTGTAAATGGATATATAAACTGTGATTATAATAATAATTAGCTAGCTATATGATATACAGGGTGACCCTCAAAAAAGTGTACCAAACTTTGAATTAATATGAATATAGTATTTATAAATAAGTAATGAATCTTAAGCAATGACGGTGCTAGAATGGATATAAGTAAAAATATCTAATTTTTCATTTTACTTGAACTCTAATTTCTATTTATTTTTAAATACAATAATTATATTAATTCGAAGTTGGGTATATAGGATGGTATCGTGGATACCAATTAAACTATACGTTGAATTATTAATATACATTTTTTTCTCCTATGATCATAGATGTGAAACCATCCGATATCTCTGAATTTACTCTAAGATAAAATGTTTGAATGGTACTACATTTTATTATGGTTGCCAGATGTTTTGTCGGCAAGACGTTACATTGACGAGACATTTTGTCGACAAGTTTTCATAAAGAGGATATTAACACACTCTAATGTGTGTGTCAGGGTCTGTCGTTACTCAAACCTTCATGCAAGGTCATTGAACAATCACAATGTGTGCAGTACAACAAACTTGCAGATACAACAAACTACATAGAGAGTTTCAAAGTCGACGAAACGTCTTGTCGACATACTGTCCTGTCAACGATATGTCTGCGCACCATTATTATTTTTAATTTGATTGCTTCTTCATTAGGTAACAATGATAGAAATGCATGTTATTTTGTGTTCTTTTTAAAGTGTTTCAGTCTGTGTTTGTATCTTTCTTCCATATAGCTATTAACTCTTCCTTATTACCTCCGCAAATTGTTGAAAGGTTTTGTTTTGATTGGCATTTGTTTATTCTCATAACGCAAAAAGTAGCTATTCAACCGAATTGACTGAAATTTGATGGGACGATTCGTCATTATCCAGAAACTATTTTATTAGATTTTGGATGTGAACGGGTCAAAGATCAAGGTCATTCAGATCTCAAGGATTATTGGATGGTCAAGGTCATTTTTCTGAATGTATTCACGGGTATAAAATGCATATAGAATATCGCCATAAATTCTGGTCGACTCTGTTGCTGGGTGTACTTTCACTGTCCCCTCTTCTATCCGAAAATAAATGTGATTTAATAATAGTAGCTATAATTCTTATCTAAATTTACCTAATTAGTCGATAATAGATTTTAATATTCATTTCTTATATTGTTAATTTACCTTTATTTACTTTTTTTATATTTCCATTGGACCGTATAGCTATTGAAGATAATTAATTTTTCATAATGCATGCGAGTAAATCTATTACTATTACATTAATATTTACTCCATTACAATTTCAGTTAGAAATATTTTATGGCGTGCTTAAACTAAATATAATACAAACAAGATATTAGTTTTTATTATCTATTATTATAGGCATATAAACTATCATATTTAAAATTACAATAAACAATGATATAATCATTTCTCCATATACCATATATTCATATCCATATTATTTTCCATATTTACCATGTTTATCATTTATTCAACGCTACTTGCAGTTTTAGAGGATAGCGCTAGGGTTATGCTCTTCAACTACAAGGTCTTAGATTTTTGTGTCAGATAGACTCGTAGGCTTCATTTATTATCGCCTCTTCATTTTCCTCTTCCATCCGTGAGTGCAGCCACTGGGGCTTGTATTCCTTTTGGTCACATTCCTTGGTAAGTGGTTTAGCAGAGTAGCTTTACTGCATCCATGAGTACTAGCACAGACTCATGGTTCAGTTTTCTCTCTGACTGTTTCTTCAAGTTCCTTGTATTTAATTTACTTTTGACGTCAGCAATATCGCCTTTGGTTCCAAAGCAGACGTTAAACCCTTTCATAAATTAACATTTAAGTCTATTATGAACAAGATTATTAATTTATATGCCAAAGATGGTTCTTGTTATATATTGTTTATTTATACTTAATCCATACTTATTAAATGTATCACACATTTCCTAATTACATCTTACTAATTTTCCAAATTATTCCTACTCAAGTTGCCATGTTTGTTATTTGTGATTTTAATTTCAACATTTATTATTTTATCCACGCACATTTGATTATCTCTATTGGTACCATTTAAATCATTTATTTTCGTACCACACAGTATTGCACTAATCTTGTTTCTATTTATCATTCCATTAACTTATAGATTTTGAAAGCTCTGCTATGTTGTTTCTATTTATTCAATTTTGGGTGTCAAATAACTTGTAGGGTTGTGACAATATGCGTTTTAAATCATATATCCTTAAAATATTACAGTCGGGAGAGAATTAAAGAGTATTGAATGGTTCTACACCAGCGGTGTATAGTATTCGATACCATTGATTTCGTCTGTGATATTCTTAAGATCTATGATTTTAAACACATATTGTCACAACCCTACAGATAAGTTAATGTAGTATAAGTGTGAAGAGTTATATATGCCATTTATTTTTGTATATCATGATAATAAACTCAGTAAAAAAAGATGGTATTTATTTTTCTTCAAACCTGCGATGTATTTGATGAATTGTTTGAAATAAACCTGTTAATTCTAAGACAAATTCCATTGAATAATAAATAACAATTAGATATGGGTGAAAAAATTATTTAAAACTTCTAGTGTTAAATTCAATTATCAATTTATATCTTCTAATTTTAATTATTAGGTATGGAAAATGGACTGTTTTAGATTATTTATCAGATAAACCTATCAAACATAACTGTAGGGTAAGTTACGTATTCTCGTTCAGTTACGCATTCTCGTACACAACGAGAATTCGTGAAAAACATCATTGCTTTAAGATAAGTAATGAAATTTTCATATTAAAAGTAGCAACTTTATATTGCGTAATGTTATTACTTGAAAAGTAGTAGTTAGCATAGTTACTAGATATAATTCTATCTCAAACTTTTAATGGTCAGGTTGGTTAATGACTAGGATTGTGACAATATACTTTTAGCTTGAAATGGTAATCTCGAGCATATTTGAGATTAAGTATATTCTTTTTATTACAACATATACTTTTTTTAATTATGTTCTTTCTAACTAAAGCATTTTCTTTTTATTACAACATATTGTTTTAATGAATAATTAACATTTTTTTTCATGAAACTAATATATTTCTCAGTTCAGAGATATGCCATATAAACAAAATTTATCTAGATCCTACAACTAATAAATAAATATTTACAAAACACAATAAAGTAAGTAAGTATGTAGTTTTAGGTATTTTAAGGAGACCGTTATTGGAACATATAAGCCGTTATTTCTTATAAGAACGTTATTGGAACATATAAGCCGAAATATGGTAATGCTTGGAAAACCGGTTCAGTGTTCAATATTATAAAGTTTCATAATTTAGTATTACAAAATGTACTTTCATTTTATCCTAACAACTAGTTAGAATAAAAGTAATAGTAGTGTTAACTAGTTTGAATTAAAATTTATCAGTTTTATTAACCCAGTATTACTGTGACTGAACTTGGTCAGACGATGCACACATTGAATCCATGTGCCATGATTCAAGTTAATAAAACTTATTTAAACTCTTCAAAGATTTCCATTGCATCAAAGTATGATATTAGCATCTGAATGTGAATTAAGGGATTTGCTGTATAGTATCCCTTATTATGTTTATCAATCGAATTACAGCACTATTATGTATTGAGCATACAAATAATAATTGAGCATAAAAAGAATATAAAGTATATTTTGAGTGAAAATAAAGCATATTTTAGAGAATATGGAGATCATAAAGCATATTTTAAAGAATATGGAGATCATAAAGCATATTTCAAAGAGAATGTTGTCACGACTCTATTCCATGACTTATACTCCCTATTAAAATGGGGGGTATTAACCCCCATTTTACGAGTAGGGGAAGATGGTCAACAATGGGACAAAAGCACAGAAAAATAGATATTCCATTTACTATGACCAAAATATGAAAAACCAAAATACATGTGTAATATAGATATTTCTTTGCAAAATTGATATAACTAGAATGATATCACATTTTCTGTTAACAAGAAAAGAAATAATAAAAAAATGTGTCCCATTGTATACCAACACTGATGAACAATGGGACATACCCTGGTGAACGATATGGAACAGTTTTTCAAACTTTTAAATTGTTGAGGTTATGGTCGAATTTCAAATTCGAATTATCTCTTTTTCTCTACACACTTAGTTGGTTCATATAATATACAGCTTAATGTCTTCTAGCTTCACCGATGCCATGTCAGGAACATTTGGAAAATGAAACTCATTGCACTTGAATCTTAGCCTAACATCAATGTTTCGTATTTATCTTTTTCATCCTTTGACAACGTTCCCCTATATTTCTATACTCAGAATCAATTGTCGAAACCTCTAAATTTCTAAAATCTCCCATTTAAAACTCCATTTTAATTGCCAATGCAAAGGAGTTGCCCGAATACTTTCAAAGAGCACAGAGATATGCGAAGCTGACTTTTTCTTCTCTCTCCCTTTCATAGTCGATCAGTTTAATCAGACGCATATTTTCCGACACTTTATCCCTCTATTTTTAAGCAGAGGAAGAAAGATGCCCCGTTGAATATTCATTGTATGTAGCTGCAGAGTGTAATCTTCTAATGAGATTAACCCTCCCTGAATTTACACATCCGGAGAATAAATACTGGAATTTAGGACATTTTCCTCACTATAGCAAAGAATGCCGACGAACGAAGCAGTTCAGTTAATTGAATTCGTCAAAGGGAAATAAAATGTGGTGGTTTTTTTATGCAGCTTTTTATACTTTCGATTAAGCGTCACTTTAAAGTTCTATTATATTTCAGGAATAAACCTGTGAATCTTGAGTAATGAGCTGGTCTGTGATTTGGTCCTTGTTATATATAGGAACGACTTCAACTTGTGCAATTGCTTTGATCTCTTAGTACGGCGAAGAAAAAAGTACGAGTCAAATTGACTCAAAATTTGAGTTTTGAGTTTATCCCAAAACCGGATCAAAAAAATTTGAGTCAATTTGACTCATCCTATTATTTTACTCAAAAAAAAAGACTCTAATATTGGAGTTTTACCAGCCTTGACTCGAATGATGAGTCAGGTTGACTCGCAACTTTTTCTCGGTGTAGAATTCTACATAATATTGTCCATCTTCTCTGTACCATTCAATTCACCATCTTTTCCATTATTGTATTCATTATACAGCGTGACACAAAAAAACGGGGATGAGAGTAAAAGCTTATAGCTCAAAAATTAGTACACTTAGAAAATGAAATAAAAACCACAAGATAGAGTATATCTTCAAGATTTATTTAGTATGTAACAAATGCTCAAAATAACCTCCCTGCTGCTCAATAAACATATTTATAAGTTTCTAAAAATTCGCTATCATCGCATCAAGGATGTCATGATTCCTTGAAGAAATATGTTCTTGGATACTTGACAGTATTATCATGTTTTCAATAGTATCTGACTTTGTTCAGTAAACATTCTCCTTTACATTCCCTCAAATAATAAAGTGATTGGCTAAGGGAAATCCATACGTTGAGGGATGATGTGGGTTCCAAATTGATTTGTTAGCCAATTTTGTGATCGCAATTAGGTGTGAGCTGTTGCTCTGTCTTGTTAAAACCAACGGTCAGGGTGAATGTCGCCAGTCAACATGATGTTTAACATTTCAATATACGTAAAAGGTGCCTCAGTGCTAGCATTTCCTTTTTGATCTTGAAAAAATATGGACCATAAACTCGACTAGAACTAATGCCGCACCAGACGGTTACCTAGTCCTTTGATAAAATTGCAATCTTCTTTATCATTATTTGAGAGCTGTAGCTTTCATTCAAATGAAAATAATTTTCTACAAGTTGTCGAATGCATTCTCGATTTATGCTCAGTTCTGCTTCCATCTTTCTTTCACTTTGTGACGATTCTTAAATCCTTGCACTAACTGTGACAACAGTTTCTTCAGTTCTTGCATTCCGTTTACGACCAGATTTTCCCTTTTTTTAGTTCAGTATACTCCCTTTGGTTCTCCATATTTGATCGCTCTATCCACTCTTTTATGGTCTGTATTTTCTCTGAAATAGTTTGCAAAAGCTCTTCTGACTTTAGTTCGAAATCCTATCAATGTAAACTGTTCGACAATGAAGAAGCGTTGCTCATTAGTTTTCTGCATGTTGAGGTGAATTACTGTTTTTATAAATTCCCGGAATAATTCCCGGAATAAATGCAAAATGAAACTAACTATGATATCAAATAAATCTTGAAAATATATTCTATCAAGCGTTTTTATTTCATCTTTCTAAGTGTACAACTTTTTGGGTTATAAACGTTTACTTTCATCCCTCTTTTTTTGTGTCACACTGTATATACCAATTTTTCTGATATAACATAAAACAGAATTTCTCCTTCTAAATTAGATGCAATACTTTATCAATAATTTAATTTGTCTAAAACATACTCCTACAATATTATCCCTTCAAATAAATCTCATAGAAACATCACATAATTCTTTTACCTGATATAAGTAATTGAAATATATTAATGTATTCTGATGATTCCATTACCTGAAGATAAAATAATAATTTATAACCTAATCCACCCACACGAGTTTAGTTATGCGAAACACACATCCTGTGTAGATGTGTATTGTGTACATAATGTCTGTGTAGTTCACTAATATGTTTCAACATCAATGGAACAAATGAAATGCTCACAATGACAAAATGATAATCTTTCAGAACTGTTCTATGTTGCCAATTTTGAGAATAATTCCACCGATCGATTTACATGCTAATTCAGTGATCAAAGAAACAGACACTTTGATCCATTGTGAAATGTGGGCGAAAATACCAATTGAAACGAAATACAATCATGCCGTCTCCAATCATACAATATATAAAGTGTATTCTAAAATGCATTACATACAATATAAAAGAAATGAATATGCAATTCTCGTTTTAAAACTATATTAATTATTTCCTATTGAAAAAATATTTGATGATGTGCAGCTTTTGTGAATGCTATTTTTCATGTTTTGAAAATTAAATGTACGATTCTTGTTATTGATGGAAAATTAATTGCATGATTTTATATTTTCTTTGATTCGAAATTTTATTATATTTGTTCAAATCACGTGTGCATTTTAAAAATACAGATGCTTTTTTAAATAATTAAGTTTAAACATTAATGATCGTACATAATATATCACATTTCACCTTCTGAATATATATATCTAGGTTCATTTATATTTAATGTCAGAGCTTAATCATTGGTTAAGAATTTCCGTAAAATATGATTAATGGTATGGCTGTGGATGATAGCAGAAAAATAGTCTGCAACTTTTCGATGCGAAAAGTCTTTAGTTTATAAGAAAATATAACGGATAAATATATTAATAAATACACCACCACAAAATAAACCGAACCCTCTATTTTATTGTTATGCTAATCGATAAAGTAATGTATTTATTTTAAGACAACAAACTGAAATTATTTTGAAACATATTATTAATCTTGTAGGTTCATTTATAACCAAATTTAATAAAAACAAACACACAAGAGAAAATTATGGTGGGGCCATTAAATATTATGAGAGTAAGTTATGGTGGGCCATAGAAGATTATGTGAGAAAGTTATGGTGGTGCCAGAGAAGATTATGAGAGAAAGGTTTGGTGGGGTCATAGAAGATAATGAGAGAAAGTTATGGTGAGATCATAGAAGATCATGAGAGATCATAGAAGATCATGGTGGGGCCATAGAAGATATGAGAGAAAGTTATGGTGGTGCCATAGAAGATTATGAGAGAAAGTTATGGTGGAGCCATAGAAGAGTATGGGAGAAAGTTATGGTGAGATCATAGAAGATCATGAGAGATCATAGAAGATCATGGTGGGGCCATAGAAGATATGAGAGAAAGTTATGGTGGGGCCATAGAAGATATGAGAGAAAGTTATAGTGGGGCCATAGAAGATCATGAGAGAAAGTTATGGTGGGGCAATAGAAGATATGAGAGAAAGTTATGGTGGGGCCATTGAATATTATGAGAGTAAGTTATGGTGGGGCCATAGAAGATTATGAGAGAAAGTTATGGTGGAGCCATAGAAGAGTATGGGAGAAAGTTATGGTGAGATCATAGAAGATCATGAGAGATCATAGAAGATCATGGTGGGGCCATAGAAGATATGAGAGAAAGTTATGGTGGGGCCATAGAAGATATGAGAGAAAGTTATAGTGGGGCCATAGAAGATCATGAGAGAAAGTTATGGTGGGGCAATAGAAGATATGAGAGAAAGTTATGGTGGGGCCATTGAATATTATGAGAGTAAGTTATGGTGGGGCCATAGAAGATTATGAGAGAAAGTTATGGTGGGGCCATAGAAGATATGAGAGAAAGTTATGGTGGGGCAATAGAAGATATGAGAGTAAGTTATGGTGGGGCAATAGAAGATTATGAGAGAAAGTTATGGTGGTGCCATAGAAGATTATGAGAGAAAGTTATGGTGGAGCCATAGAAGAGTATGTGAGAAAGTTATGGTTAGATCATAGAAGATCATGAGAGAAAGTTATGGTGGGGCCATAGAAGATATGAGAGAAATTTATGGTGGGGCCATAGAAGATATGAGAGAAAGTTATTGTGGGGCCATAGAAGATATGAGAGAAAGTTATGGTGGGGCCATTGAATATTATGAGAGAAAGTTATGGTGGGGCCATTGAATATTATGAGAGTAAGTAATTTTGGGGCCATAGAAGATATGAGAGAAAGTTATGGTGGGGTTATAGAAGATTATGAGAGAAAGCTATGTTGGGATCATAGAAAATTAAGAGAGAATTTTATGGTGGGGCTATTGCAGATTACCGTCTCCTCTCAATCATCCATGGTCCCACCATAATATTTCTTGGGATATATAATTTATTAATTCCTTCACTAATAAATAATAATGAAAATAAATCCTTTAAAAGTACCTACACGAGATCGATAAACTCTGGGCAAATCTTCCCTCTACTAAATAATGAGTAGGTGGAGGAGACAGTTTTCCCGATAGTTTCAGCAAGCAGCTGATAGCTCCAACACTTCCATAGAACCATTTTGTTACTATTTATTTTATATGCTTCACTAGTGTACTTCCCCGTTAAAAATAACGGGGTTAATATGGTATATAAAAAATATAGAATATATATATATAGCAATGTATGTTTATAAAAATAGAATAGGTACATTAATGTATAAATTTTTAGAAAATATGTTGAGCGGGATTGATACCTATCTAATTAAATAAATATAAAAACACATTGGTATGTATTTACAGGCAGAGATAATTTGAAGGTAAAAATGTAGTAGAATTTACCGTCAATAAATGAAGACCTAAAATATATAGATTGCTGTATATAAGGTTTTAAACATATATATTGATAAATAATTAAAGAGAGAGCAAGTGTTCTCTCGATCCGTGATAAATATGTTTTAAAGGTCCCTCCAAGAAAATATTTTTTATTGTTTTATTCAACGAGGCTATTGTTTCTTATCATTTTGCTGCAAACCGCATCGAATTTGGTAGCATATTTTTAATTGTATATGCTTTTAAAGATTTTTATAATCAAAACTCTACAAATCCTATTTTACTTCCGACTTACTAATTTAAGACATTTTCAGCCTGAAGAAAAAGAATGTACACCATTTGTTTTGATTGTCAACTAGGTATTAGGTTTAATAAATCCATTTAATATTCGTGTTAAGGTATAAAATTGAATGAACTTATAACAGAAACGTTTATATACTTAACGTTTATAACAATTAATATATAAAATAATTTAAATTTAGGCTGAAAACGCATGGTTTGTTTATAAAATTCAAATTTATAATCAAAAGAAAGAGTGTACAATCTTCATCTTGAGCATCAGATTAGTGATTCGCTCAATTGTTGCTCACAGAGTATTAAAAAACTTTAAAAACTAATTATAAAATATATACTGAACCTAATTGTATGCAGTTTGCAGAATAATGATCGTAGACCTTAGTTCTATAATATTATGTTATAAACTCATTTTTTTCCCGTAGCCTGGAGAGGACCTTTAATGCTCATATTTGGTTACGTTTTTTAATTTGAAATAAAAATCTATATAAATTTTCATCCTTCATTGAATTCCAAGCGAATAATTGTACTTTACGTACTCTATTTGTTGTAGATCCTCTATATTTAAAACTAGGTTTTATTGCGCGGGAATTTTCAAAAGTGAAATATAGAATGAAGAAAAGGAAAAATGTTAACCAATCAGTCAATTGACTCAGTTAACCAATCAGTCAATTGACTCAGTTAACCAATCAGTCAATTGACTCAGTTAACCAATCAGTCAATTGACTCATGTTGGAGTTGATAGTTACGTCCAATAAAAATATATTAATAAATAGAGTAGGAATAGCAGTGTTAGTTTTCATACAAGTAATGCATAAAAAGAATGAAGTGATTTTAACATTGAGACAAAATGAATTAATTAACCCTTTCGATCCGACAATTTAAATTTGGAAAAACCTAATACTGATGAAAAAGTAAAATTTGTCATCTGATCAGGAATGAAGTGCTTGTACCTCTTTTTTATTATTATTATTTTTTATTACATTTATTGTTATTAAGTTTTATTTTTTCAAATATTTTGATTTACGAACAACAATGAGCAATGTGGTACAACAATAAACGGTTTGGTAATGATAAGTACCTTTGTTGTAATAAGCGGATTATTATAATTCATCATATGATGCTCTTCACTTTATTATATGATGCTCTTCACTTTATCATATGATGCTCTTCACTTTATTATATGATGCTCTTCACTTCATCATATGATGCTCTTCACTTCATCATATGAGGCTCTTCACTTCATTGTATGAGGCTCTTCACTTCATTGTATGATTCTCTTCACTTCATTGTATGATGCTATTCACTTCATCATATGATGCCCGTCACTTCATCATATGATGCTCTTCACTTCATCATATGATGCTCTTCACTTTATCATATGATGCTCTTCACTTCATCATATGATGCCCGTCACTTCATCATATGATGCTCTTCACTTCATCATATGATGCTCTTCACTTCATCATATGATGCTCTTCACTTCATCATATGATGCTCTTCACTTCATTAAAATCATCTGATATGATGTACAAGCATTACAATTAGCAAAAATTCTTATTTGGAAAAATGAAATGAGTAAATGTGATTGTGAAGAACTTTCCCAGGCAAAAAGGAGTTATTCCTTGGATATCAAAGGAATATACCAGGCAAGATGAATTTATTCCTGAGATGAATATCACAGGAACAAATCCTTCTTGCCTGGGTTTGACCTCTACCAGCGGTGGGCGTCATTAGTTAAAGTTTCACGCTCCACAGACCACGAAGAGACAAACCACTGAGTAAATCAAGCGAGGCCTACCCTGGCCCTGACACATCCAAGCATTCGCCCGAAGACTCCCTCTAGCTGTGTTTGTTTTGCAAAATGACATAATAACATGAGGAAAAGTCTTCCGTGAAATGATATCTGTACGCATGAGTTGTCAATCCGTACAGATTGGCATTTTAAAAAGCAGGCTAACGTCAAACCATTCATCTGATGTTTGCAGCGATTGGAACCGTGGCATTGAAAGTGAAAAAAATTAAAGGTGATGTTGTGGGTCATTTTATAAAATCTCTATATAATAAAGACCGATGTGAATATATAAATTAATAGTTCGAGTCTAACTTTCAAAAATAAGATAAGAACAACTTAGGCTAGGAACATTCGGATAGCAGAATTCCGAATAGCAGAAAATCTGAATAGCAGTGTCGCTACCTATTGTTACGTAAGAGTTTATATCAGATAAAATAATATAACAGGGTTCATTGAAATAGTAAGGGGGTTTTATTAGTTTATTAATTATCTTACGTTACAGATTAAGGCAGCTTACATATTAATAGGGAATAGAGAAGGGATAGAGTAGGGATCCATATCATTAGACATGATAGGAGTCCCAATGAGAGAGTGGGTATTAACACGAGCCAATGTATATCTCCAACTGAGTGTGAGCGTCACACTCTAAGTGAGTGTTGCCACTCCACTCCACACTAAACACTCCGTACACTCTCAACCTACACTCAATTGACTCTCAAGGCATTGAGCACTTGCTATTTATATGCTAACTATTACAGGGTAACTGACTAATAACACATGGACTCTACAGCAGAAAATCCGAAAAATAAATACGGAAATAATAATAATAATAATTAAATATACAAATATTTGATAATCCCATTTCATATTAAATAAAATGAAAGTATTAACGTGCGCTCGGCATTAGGGGATGATTAAGAACGCGCAGCTCATTCTCGAGATTTTTCAAATTGGCAAATGATTATAATAACATATATTAAAATTCAAAAATTCTATTTTGATTCAAGGATTGCAATTCAAGTGTGAATAATCAGCAAACGGTAAAATGTTCCAATCATTCGACAAAATCACTCTCATTACGAATTGCAGTTTTCAGTCTAGGAGTAAATGCATCGCAAGCGGCACGTATCTGTCCTTGTGGACCGGCTGTACATTTTCTACGTTTGCGAATTCTTTTAATTTTGATGTACAGAACTCTCTGTAAAAAGATTGAAGCACTCAATTATGTTTTAATGCTACTTCTTCATATATTTAATACAAAAGTTATTAGCACTGAATTCAAAACAACCCACAACAAAAAGCTGACTTGAAATATTAGCTGATTTCATATGACATTAAAAAAGTATTCAGTTTTATTATTTTAATGTTGACGGCCAGTAGGGGTATATAAAGAGATTGTGAAAGAAAGCAAGGACCATGAATTTCTAATTACTGTCCACAAAGAATGTTTATTCACTTTTATAATGCAAAATATTTAAGTGTAGTATAATATAGAGTATAAACACTTAATAAAACAATATATATATATAAAAAAAGTGTAAAATACAAAGTATAATCAATTTGTTGCACAAAAAAATAAATATACACTTTACAATACAAAATATAGCATTTCATGGAGGAATTGTCCGAAATTGGAATGTCTGTGGACGAAACGTCCGACAACGCGTTTCAAACACAGACATTTCAAATCCTGGTACACAGTCTAAGAGCAATGGCTACCCTCAGGACCTCTGGAACAAGATCAGCCAAGTTGTGCACCTATTGAAAGAACGGGAATCGCATTCAATTTCACTCCACCTATCTAAGGTCCCCTTCACACTTGCGTTTCTCAACGACGCCTTTAAAAAAATGCTCTGGCAAAAAGTTTCGCTACAATTGATTTTAACGGAGCCGTTCACACTTGCGTTAGAAAAAATGCTGGAGAAAAAATAACGCAAGTGTGAAGGGGACTTAAGAACCCAATTGAATCTATCTTAATTCGATACAAAGAGAGTGTAGTTAGAGGCGTGCACCAACCTAGGTAGCCAATCTCCGCAAGTTAGTTACATTCTCAAATTTCTGTTATTTTCTCACTAAATCTATTTCATTTCTGTTTAATTATTCAGATTTGTTGTAATTACTGATTAAAAATTAACCATTAGCAATAATTAAAAAGTACATTGATTATTACAATATATATTATGATGTTATTTGTTAATTAATTTTCCTTCTCATGGTAATAATGAGTTCCTTCTCATAGTAATAATGAGTCACTTCTCATAGTAATAATGAGTCACTTCTCATAGTAATAATGAGTCACTTCTCATAGTAATAATGAGTCACTTCTCATAGTAATAAAAAGTCACTTCTCATAGTAATAATGAGTCACTTCTCATAATAATAATGAGTCACTTCTCATAGTAATAATGAGTCACTTCTCATAGTAATAATAAGTCACTTCTCATAGTAATAATGAGTCACTTCTCATAATAATAATGAGTCACTGTTAATGAGTCACTGTTCCTATCATAAAGTTGATCATATTTTAGCTGATATTAATTCAGTGATGAAGTAAAGGAATTAATAGTCTTTGATCTCCTCACTTGAATATTCTGTCCAGATTATTATCTTTAAATTAATTAGTTTAATGAGTTAATTGGCAATTAAAGGAGATTGTCACTTAACGTATTAGGTAATGGGAAGGTATTAGGTAATGGGAAGGTATTAGGTAATGGGAAGGTATTAGGTAATGGGAAGGTATTAGGTAATGGGAAGGTATTAGGTAATGGAAAGGTATTAGGTAATGGAAAGGTATTAGGTAATGGAAAGGTATTAGGTAATGGAAAGGTATTAGGTAATGGAAAGGTATTAGGTAATGGAAAGGTATTAGGTAATGGGGAGGTATTAGGTAATGGGAAGGTATTAGGTAATGGGAAGGTATTAGGTAATGGGAAGGTATTAGGTAATGGGAAGGTATTAGGTAATGGAAAGGTATTAGCTACCTTACGTTTATATTTCTCACTTAGATTTTTTCCAGAAAAGACGGAGCAAAAATAGACGGAGAAAAAAAAAGGCAATTTTTCATTTAAATTATTACTATTAGTCTTTGTTTTAATACACTGTGAAGTTAATGAAATTTTGTAGTAATCTTGGTGATTTTTTTTCATTATTCATCAGCTAATATTAAAAAATCTACATAATCCTTAATTAATTTTGATGCCTTTATCTCGTATTTAACCAAATGATATTTTTCCATTTCCTATTGTTCTCCAAAACGTTATGACGTTACTAATGACTTACCTGTGAAATACCTGACTGGAACTGTCTCGTTAGTGCTGCGAATATCGAAATTACAATTCCTAATGAGAACATTCAGAGTTTTAACAAAAGTCTGTTATTTAATGACTTCATTCAGGGTCACTAACTCAATTAAGGCTTGACGCAGTAATTTCTAATATTGCTAATGCGTGTATGCCTTATGATGTAGGCTATGATTCGAATTATCGAACAGTTCCACATTTCCGATCATTTATAATTACTATAACTCTTTTTTTCGTATATGATCGATAATGTGGAATTTTCAATAACTTGTGATTCATATCTATTTATTTAACTGCTCTAATAGTCTACTAAATTTTATTATTCATTATGTGGGACTTACAGGTAACATAATACACTATAATTCAATCCTTATAAATTGTAATTATATTTTCAATTTATATTAATGTCATAATTTTCTCACATAACAAATGTCATCAAATTAAAATATACAAAAAAACAGTATATTCAATATAAATTATTGAATACCTATCATATAACCTGATAGATAATCCAGATATGCAAACTAATTCCCGGACCTTCATTTGCTATACATCATTAATCTATCCCTAAAATTTCAATTAACATTAAATTAATTACCCTATGACAGCAATTAATTTCGTTATCTGCCATTCGACTAATTTCTCACTGGCAAATCAAACTGAATAATTAGTATCTGATTGATTGTCCCTGTCTATGATCGAATTGCTAATAGGTTGCTATATATTTTACCAAACTAGGTAGCGTATATGAATTATAGAATTGAAGTTCAGGCTAATTTTATCAAACTAGGTAGCGTATTTGAATTATAGAATTAAAGTTCAGGCTATTTCATCAAACTAGGTAGCGTATATGAAATATAGAATTGAAGTTCAGGCTAATTTTATCAAACTAGGTAGCGTATTTGAATTATAGAATTAAAGTTCAGGCTATTTTATCAAACTAGGTAGCGTATATGAATTATAGAATTAAAGTCCGTGCTATTTTATCAAACTAGGTAGCGTTATATGAATTTTAGAATGCAAGGTCCGGGCTATTTTATCAAACTAGGTAGTGATGAGAGAGTAAAGTTCAGTCCTGTAAACTGTAAGAAAATTTGGTATCCTATCAAATTGCCTCTTCGTGAATGAAAATAACGAAGGAATAATAATAGGAATTTTCTTGCGGAGAAATATCCTATGGCGAAATTTCCTAGGGTGAATTTTCTTACGGTGAAATTTCCAAATGTAGAATCATTCGACCGTTGAAGGAGATAGTCAACAGTTCATAATGTTTTACTAAAGACAAGCGTGGGGGCATAAATATGTTTATCTATTTTCCTTTATATGGGTTTTATGATTACAATTAAAATGCAATTGCGTATTATCAGCGCACCACTGCCCATGCATGTGTAGTTGTGTACTGGTTCACCAAAAAAAATTCAGGACAAAATCAATAAAATGATTTTTTTTTAATTATTAATATTAGACGTATAACCAGTAGGTACAGTATATGATATCGAAACAAATTATTAGTTTTGATGCTCCATATATCACTTCGGACAGACAGACAAACTGTTCTGTATTATAGCATTTATCTCTGTAAGAAGATATGTAATACACAAATGAAAATAGACACATTGGCCAAATTCGCTATGCCTATTTTATCAAGTTTATTGAGTTTATTTATTATGTTAGTTATACGATAACTGTTTCCTGAATCACATCATTTATAATACAGAGTTACTGTAATTACTTCAGTTTGTATATGCCATAATAGTAAGCTATTAATATTATTCGGGCGTATGTTGAATTTAAACACTATTACTGTAAGTGATAAGAGTACGTCTGAGCTATTAGGTAATGGGAATTAAGGTAATGGGTAGGTATTAGGTAATGGGAAGGTATTAGGTAATGGAAAGGTAATGGAAAGGTATTAGGAAATGGGAAGGTATTAGGTAATGGAAAGGTATTAGGTAATAGGAAGGTATCAGGTAATGGGAAGGTATTCTGTAATGGGAAGGTATTAGATAATGGAAAGGCTTAGATTTACAGAAAATCTACTGTGAAATAAATTATGTTTATTTAATATAAAAATCTTCAACATATTTTTTTTTTTGTTAATAATAAACGCAATAGAAATCGGTTATATTATTAAATATATAAAACATGATTATTCACAATATAGATAAAATTTAAAAATATGACCATATTGGTTCGCCTGGTGCATTTTGTTTATCTTTTTCAGTTTCTTATTTATACCTTATTTTTATGATCTTAAATGATATATATTTTTTCGCTATATGAATAATACGTGTTTTTAATTATTCATTAAAAAATATTCAAATTCAGCTCACGCTACGTAAGGTTATTCCGTATTTATCTAGAGCTCTTAACAGTACAATTTCACCATCTTTACCGGCCATTTTAAAAGTATAATATCATTGTCAATAGACCGATGCCATTTATAAATTTCCACAGGTACCATTCTTGGGCCCACTTCTTATTCAGTTATTCTTTTTAATTCTGTGAAGGATCATCCCAAAGGAAATAGATCATAATGTCCCTACTTTTCGAGACTTCCAATTTCACAAGAAAGTTGTGAGATCTCCTCCTGCTAATTCTTTGTGCAGCATTTTACATAGAAGTTATAGGAGTGTCCTGAATGTAGTCCTTTGTAGTGAAATCCTCTATAGTGAATGAGTTAAAAGCCGTACACACGTAGGGTTTTTTAAGTCTTTCCACCAGACTCTTTAATAAGCTCCTCCTACTTTTTCCACAATATAAGAAAAAACAATATAATTATTATTTATTTTAGTTGGAATCCATGATACCTGCAGGTATCATAGTAAAAAGTCTGGTGGATACTTTTCTTTGACTGTAAATACTTCAAATGTAAATATACTGTATATTAATATATATATATATACTGTATATTAAAGAATACATTTATAGCACTAGATCAAATAGGTTAATTGTAGATATGAATCATATCACTTCAAAAACCAGTTTAAATTTTTATATAAAAAAATTCCCTCTTGATGATATATTTTTTATTATTAAACTTAATTAGATTGGTTAATATTCTGGCTATTAAATTACGTATTACCAACCCTCTGAATTTCTATAACTTCTCCTAGGGTAAGTTACGAATTTTCGGTCAGTACTACATCTTCGGTCATATAAGAAATAAACAATATAAAAATTATTATTACAACACAGTGCTATCTAATCATAATATTGTTTTTTCTTATATGTCCGAAGATGTAGTACTGACCGATAATTTTTAACGTACCCTAGTAATACTCTCCGGTACCAGTTTGCTTTATAATTGAATAAGGTAGAAAGTTTATTGAAGTAATGCAGTGGTGCTTTACTTCTTGCTATTGTCCAGAGACAAAATTACTGGAATTTGTAGAGAATCTTCGCGAAGCTGAACCAAGGAGCCTCTTCCTTTTTTTCTCTCAAACGAATGGCTGCGGATAAATATATGGTGAACTAAATGAAACAAACTGGTGTTTACTTTTACTGCAAGAAGGGAGAGTATGGTGAACTAAATGAAACAAACTGGTGTTTACTTTTACTGCAAGAAGAGAGAGTGTGGTGAACTAAATGAAACAAACTGGTGTTTACTTTTACTGCAAGAAGGGAGAGTATGGTGAACTAAATGAAACAAACTGGTGTTTACTTTTACTGCAAGAAGAGAGAGTGTGGTGAACTAAATGAAACAAACTGGTGTTTACTTTTACTGCAAGAAGGGAGAGTATGGTGAACTAAATGAAACAAACTGGTGTTTACTTTTACTCCAAGAAGGGAGAGTTTGGTGAACTGATTGGAAGGAATGTGGGAGAAACATTGGTAAGCAATATTAGAAAAATAATGATATTTAACCTATTCAAAAATTTAGTGTTAGGTTAATATTTAATCTTCACAATCACTCTGTCGATATTATTTTTCACCGCCTTGGGAAGTTTAACCAATTCCCTCCTGAAACTCAATTTTTTTGTTTATATTAATATTTATTAGAATAAATCTTATAAATCTCAAAAGTATATTGTATATAATAACTAGGGTTGTGACAATATGCTGTTAAAATCATAGATCCCGAAAATATTATATAGACGGAGTGAATTAAACAGTATTGAATCGTTCTACACCAGCGGTTTATAGTATTCGATACCATTTCATTTCGTTTTGTCTGTGATATTCTAAAGATCTATGATTTAAAACACGTATTGGTATTATGACTGAAATATCCGTCATGCTCCATGCTTTCTTCATGTATATTACTGAAGAGAAGCCCACGAACAAACATACACATAATAGCTTGTACCACGAACATAATTAAATAGTATAAAATTTTATGGCTATACTCCAGGTACCGTCAGGAGGAAAGTCTAATTCTCATATCAAATATTTTATCATAATATCATAAATAAACATTGATTAGTAACCGATGTGGAATATTTTGTCTCGAATCACTGTATTCTCTGAGAAAATAGGGTTTTTATTAGTTGACATAAGCTTATGCGATCATCTCATAGATGGCACTGCTTAATATCATTATTTATTTCCAGAACGTTCCAGAACAATCTTCATGAACGTTTATAGAATGTCTGTTTATAATCAGAAATAAGCAATAAAAATGATTTTGTGACTTATATACAATATACTAACAAATAAAGTATTTCTAGAGTTATAATTAACAATATTACTCGCAGATATACAAAAGTTTTTTGCACAACGTTAGTGAAATCACAACAAGATGGCGTCAATGACTCGTGCAAAGCTTGTCCAATTTGTCACTAGAAGGCGCTTTTTCAAAATAAATTTAATTTTCTTTTCTTTAATAAGTATTATTTAGATGAACAGAGTATGTAATCAAACATTATTAAATTTTCTGATTCCATTAAAACACATATTAACAAATGTTTGATTTTACCCGCACTTCCCCTTAAACCTGTTCACTCACCTAGTGTATTTTCCATTGCAGCATCTGCTGCTGAGTCACCAGTCCTGTTTGGGACACTTGATGGTACTACAGTTAATTGTTCCTCTCAGGTAATAATAAGGTTCCGTCCAAATACCCATCCAAAAATATTTTAAAGTGCATATTTTTACCAGAGCAGGTGATCCTGTTTTTAAAATTTCAAATCACGAGCATACGTCACCGTATTGAAATAATGAACATGCTTGTTCAATTGTAACTAGCAGCGTGTGAGGAAAGTAATATATTGTGTTATGTTTAAAGTTATTTTGAAAACAATAAAGTGATATAATTTATTTAAACATAAATATATTTAAAATTTATGTGGAGTATTTTTTGTGTACGTCTATTCTTACATTAATTCATTCATGTCTCTTCAATATTGTAGTCGTGTTGTCTTTAAGTTTATTTCCAAACATCCTATTGCCGAAAAATTTATTAAAGTAATGTTTAGCACCTTACCTTTTTTCCGTGAAATTATCAGGTCATACGTCTCATGCTCTTTTTAAAATGCTTTATTCACCCTTCATTGTCACTATGTACAACTTCTTTCAGTATACCTGTTCAAATTCACAGATCATCTAGAATTCTAGATGGTAGATTAATTGATAATATTGTTGTATTGTTTAAATTCTAACTGATATGTTTTTGAGAACTATACTATACAACTATAGCTGTTGTGAGATCCTATTTTTTATTCTGATAACGAAAGATTCTGGTGAGTTTGGTAGAAATCATGTGAAATTGAATATATAAAATATATATAAAAGAGAACTTATATTTCCCGCATTTTCTCGGACAGTGTAAAGGACTACCTAATCAAGTATGTGTTTGGTGTACGGCAAGGTTGCAAACTACCTTTACGTACTATCAAAGAAAAGTGTTAATGTTGCTAATTTCTAAAATCACAGATTTTCAATTACTTATTACCTTCAAATTTTATAAATTTGTCTTCGTGTTTAAATTTTTAAATAAAGCATCACAATTAGTAAAGTTTTCTTTTTGAAATGTGAAATCAGTTAACCGTCAAAATATAATTTCGGATACACTTCTATATATAGGACCGGGATCATTTGTAGTTATTTTACAGTTTCTTTACTAATTTCTAATATTAAGTTATATATTTATTTGATGTATTTACATAGTTTTTCTTCAATAAATTTCAGAATCTCTAAAGATCGACACACAAAAAATTGATTTTTAACTCAATTTTTTTGTATAGATATGTGTAGTGTAACTGTAAATTAGTTACGAATAATAAAGAATATAAAGACGGATAAATTAGTTAAGAAAAATAGAACATTCAGTTTTTTCGAATGTACGTATAAAAGTGTAACTTAATTTTTTGTGATGTAATGTAGATAAATATCAAAGATTTTCTTTGAGAATACAAAATACCCAAAGCAGTAACATCGAAAGATTTGAGATAATAACAGTCTCTATGTAGATTATTTCAGAGTCTATAGGCATGCATTCATTAAATCAGTCATTTTTCCTTCGTTTTCTCTGTTTGCGCGAAAGAAATGAAGGTTTGAAATCTTTTGTTGGTCCCTTTGTCTCTCCACTCATTAGGAATAGCTTCCTTCTTTTGTTTCCCTAATTATATTAATTAAATATCCATTACCTTCCATCAGAATCTTTCTGAAAAATATTGAATAGGACCAGGCAATTAATAGGAATAATGTTAGGTTTCAAGCATTTAAGATGATTTCATTGAAACAGAACCATGATTTTGTTTAGTATTTCATGTTTCAATTAATGAAAAAGTTTGCTCAAAAATGTCATCCCAGAGATAAATCTATGGTGGGGCCATAGATGATTAAGTATTGAATGATCTACCAAGACTTTCTACCTGGTCAAACAAATCGTCAGGTTTAGTATTGTATCTTTTAATAATGTAGACGTATATGATTCATAAATTGCACACTCTCTACTTTCAGAATGAAAGGATAATAATTTTCTTAATTATAATTATTAACTAATTATATTAAAAAAAACGTTTGGACGATTTAAGGCATCTTTAGGTAGTTTAAACGTTGAAAACGTTTTACTTGTGATCTCTTATGTCACTTCTACTTTGAATAATGATTTTAGAATTGAAAAATGATTCTTTAAATTAAGTTTAAATTTAGTTTAATTCAGAGAATTGTATATGAACACTTTTACAACGTGCTAAAAAATAAAGAAACTGGTAATTTATTTTGATATCAAAAGTATTCCCTAACTAGATAATCTGCACTCGGTAGAGCGCATACCTTCGCCTTCGCTTTGACCCCTTCTCTCCCAAAATTTGAGAAATTGCTAACTGGATAATAACCAATCGTCCCACCAAGTTTCATGCAATTTGGTACAATAATTTTTGAGTTATTGAGTTATAAATGACCATGACCATGACCTTTGACCGGATCGCTTCCAAAATTCTACCAGATCGTTCCTGGACATTGACCAATCGTCCCACCAAGTTTCAAGCAATCCCAGGCAACAAGGATTTATTCCTGGGATATTGAGGGAATATCCCAGGAATAATGCTTGCTGCCTGGGATATGGTTCAACACTTTTTGAGTTAAGCGAATAACAAGATGATAAATAAATTCCGATGAAAATATGACCTTCCCGCATTCTGCGAAGGTAAAAATCTGTTTAAGTAACTTAAATTTTGAAGTAAGATTAATTCGAAAGAAATCAAAGATTTCAATTTAAGAATCTTGTAATACAAGGGAATAATTAATCTAGTTGTTATGGATGCTGTTCAGATAGATTTCATTTCAAGTTAAATAATTACAGTTTAATTTAAAATGCATTATATGTTTTAAATGTGTAAGTACCACATGGTATACACATGTTTTAAATGTGTAAGTGCCACATGGTATACACATGTTTTAAATGTGTAAGTGCCACATGGTATACACATGTTTTAAATGTGTAAGTGCCACATGGTATACACATGTTTTAAATGTGTAAGTGCCACATGGTATACACATGTTTTAAATGTGTAAGTGCCACATGGTATACACATGTTTTAAATGTGTAAGTGCCACATGGTATACACATGTTTTAAATGTGTAAGTGCCACATTGTATACACATGTTTTAAATGTGTAAGTGCCACATGGTATACACATGTTTTGAATGTGTAAGTGCCACATGGTATTTTAAATGTGTCAGTGCCACATGGTATACACATGTTTTAAATGTGTAAGTGCCACATGGTATGCACATGTTTTAAATGTGTAAGTGCCACATAGTATACACATGTTTTAAATATGTAAGTGCCACATGGTATACACATGTTTTAAATGTGTAAGTGCCACATGGTATACACATGTTTTAAATGTGTAAGTGCCACATTGTATACACATGTTTTAAATGTGTAAGTGCCACATGGTATACACATGTTTTGAATGTGTAAGTGCCACATGGTATTTTAAATGTGTCAGTGCCACATGGTATACACATGTTTTAAATGTGTAAGTGCCACATGGTATGCACATGTTTTAAATGTGTAAGTGCCACATGGTATACACATGTTTTAAATATGTAAGTGCCACATGATATTTTAAATGTGTAAGTGCCACATGGTATAGACATGAATCTGTTTGAAGGGAATCGAATAGAAGAAAAGGTACTATTCCGCATAGCTCATTTAACATAATCATATTTATGAATACTGCTCTGGATAAAAGACAGAAGAGCATACGGTTTGCTTTGTGGGGTTCATTCAGAGCTGCCTTTGAAATCCTACAATGGTGGTATAAAGAGGAATAAAGCTCTTTTGTTGGGGAGATCTACTCGTTCATCTCGTGATCACATATACTGAATTGAAATGCTTTTTTCCGTTTCAAAGCTTTTCACAATTTACCATTTATGAATGTGAGTATTTATATAAATATTAAAGATGCGTCGGATAAATGTGAAAAAGATGTAGAAAATATCCCGGTAAATCTGTCACCAAGAGTATATTTCATAAATAGATTTCAAGTTTAGATGTGTGAGATATTCAAGGCGAATGTATTAAAGCTATAAATTATTATATTAATACTATATTGCACCTTAGAGTAAGCCCCATTCAATTACTTGTAAAACTTTACTCAACTAAAATGATCAAAATCATAAATGAAAATTGGTCGAATACAAAACTTCTTCAGCGAGAAAATCAATGAAAATCTATTTGTATTTAAATAATGAATTCAATATAATCCTTACAATAAATAATACATACATAGTGCTCAAGTTTTTTATTCTTCAATACTGAAAATATGTTAACTCAGATTAAGTTCCTATAATTTTCACAATAGAACCAAATAAGTAATTCCAGGTTATTTCATATGAATTATAACCTATCATTCCATTAAATTTACGATGGTGATGAGGCTTAGGTGTTAGTCCTTTCTTTTTAACAGTTTATTTCAAGATGTCCATATTGACGTTTCACGAACGAAAACTTCAAGTCCACCCACTGACTCATTTGCTCCCGAGTCACACCAGCTGGACTCTCAAAGGAGTCATAAATATAAAAGCAGTCCAATAACTTGGCTTATAATGAAGATTTGCTGAGCGTGAGATGGTAACTGATTACCAGAATAGGTGCTTTCACTCTCAAAAATTGCATACAGTCGTACCTGCTACAGCGAAAGTAGGGGAAATGAATTTGGATATCGTATTACCTAAAGTTTGATTTGAAATTTATTATCCATTTAGTATAGGAAACGCGACATTTTTCAATTTAAAAAATAGAAGAATTACAATCTATACAGATGAGGAAATTCCTTTAGGAATCTTCGACCGGGGTAGTAAGGAGGGGTTGAGAGCACTCAGATAGGTCTAAAAGCTTTTCTTTGCGACCGAAAGGATGCTGAAGGCATTCCCTTTCTGGATTACATAACCATTCGCTGTTGGAACCAGGCAGACTTCGTTGTCTCAAATAGGCGTCAAACCCTGCATCTAATGATTAAGTAGGACACTAAAACAACTGGCTCGCAAATTTAAGCATCACCAAAGGAAACATAGTTCTGACGCTCACGGTTCTTCGCAGACCCGGCAGTTGATACAGCCTCACCCGCGGAAACATTGAAGTGTGTCTCGGCAAATGTGTCGACACACGTGCAATTCCGAACCAGACTCTTTCTATTCATGTAAGGAAACACATTAATACCATCTGGGTGTTTTCCATCACCACTGTTAAACACAGGACGCTCAAGCATTGAAGAGTCTCCTGTTATTTGCAAATCCCGTTTTACAACATCATTTATTCTTGGGTGACGCCCAGAACGGAACTTAACAAGACAGGCCATGCTGTTCTCTGACATTCATTCCACTATCACAAAAGGAAGAATGAGTTTCACAAACTCTGGCACCCACTCTGAGAGCAATAGCTACCCTCTGGACCTCTGGATCAATCTGTGTACCTAATGAAAGTATGGGAATCGCATTCAACCACACTCCGGTTTCCTTAAGAGATGCGGATAACAGTTGTGCTCTTGCTACCTAATCAGTTCTAGCCAACCGAGTCTTCATTAATGAATGAGCCAATGGTGTATCCCATTCTTTTTGACTGAACTCATGGACTGGCACCAAGAGATCAGCCTGTAATCCCCGCTTCAAATAAATGCAAAATAGTAATATCAGATAAAATATTATCATCTTATATAACTGTTGCATTTTCAATTTCGGAAGTACTAAGGACTAGACACTTTGCAGTCGTCCATAATTCATATTAAATGAAATATGCTATGATGATGCTAAAATCGACTATGAATTAAACAACAATGGTAAGTGTTCCGTGTTCCCAGCTGCGCAGTGTTTGATTGGCGTGTTCAGTTATTTAAGCAACGAATAGTAATCATAACTTAATCAATAATTCAATTGAACAAACAAATCTATGCAAACACTTCTGACAGTGTCAAAAAATAATTTCAATCAAGCGAACCAATATTATGATTATATATTAGTTACATCTACTTTTTATTTCTTTTAATTATATTTTAATGTATTGATTGAAACTGTTTTTCTTTTAATTTTTGACTAAAGAGTCGAGATTCTTAGTGGTCAAATACGGAAGTTTATTCTAGAATATTTCCAAAATATGGTTCTACCATAAATTGTTACCAGATAATAATTATTCAAAAATGATTTGGGGAAATTTTAGAGGAAAAATTACAAATTGATATAATTTACATACTTATTCATTAGAATCCACAGACTAAATGTATTAGAAATTAGTGAACCCTTTTCAATAGTTGTTACCATGTATACAAGCTTCTATCTTTTTTTTTTACCAAGACTGCCAATGAATAGCGCCTGTCTGGCCTAATAAGCAAATAATTAGTCGCGATGTAATTCTTTGCCTCAGCTTATTGTCCTAATCCATTTTGGCTCAAAAGCGATCTGAGATTCCAAATGGAAGCTCTCTCAGCTAATATTTCTCTGCGATTGTGTTGTACCTAATTCTTAGGAACTGAAGAGAGAAAAAGAACTGATTTGAATGCAGCACGTTCGTTACACCCACACCAAACAAAGTGCTTGAGAGGAGCACTCATGGTTCTGGTACGAAAAAGAGAACTGAGATGGAAGAATGAAGAGGCTATGATGAATTGGAACATGGAATTTATTTTTAGATTAGAATATGGAATTTATTGGTAAATTAGAATATGGAATTTATTTTTAGATTAGAATATGGAATTTATTGGTAAATTAGAATATGGAATTTATTGGTAAATTAGAATATTGAATTTATTGGATAAATTAGAATATGGAATTTATTGGATAAATTAGAACATGGAATTTATTGGTAAATTAGAACATTGAATTTATTGGTAAATTAGAAAATGGAATTTATTGGTAAATTAGAACATTGAATTTATTTGTAAATTAGAACAGGGAATTTATTGGTAAATTAGAACATGGAATTTATTGGTAAATTAGAACATGGAATTTATTGGTAAATTAGAACATGGAATTTATTGGTAAATTAGAACATGGAATTTATTGGTAAATTAGAACATGGAATTTATTGGTATATTAGAATATGAAATTTATTGGTAAATTTGAATAAGAAATTTATTGGTAAATTAGAACAGGGTATTTATTGTTATATTTGACATGTACCATAGTTACTATATTCCATATGATACATTATCCTAGTTAACATTTAATGATTCATATTAGTTACCAATTTTTGAAAGCGTTACATACGGACTGTAACTAACTAAGGAAGGAACACGGAGAATGATAATAATATCGAATCTTATACTTAAACAGTATACCGCCGTTTAAACTAATGTTAAATTTATAGAAAAAATATTTTTCAGATAAATTGACTTTTTGACAAACATATCAATAAAAAACTTTAGTTTATAAAATATCCTCTGATCATCATTTCAAATCTGCATTAATTTTAAATATTATATTTTCTATAATTGAAGTTCATGCAGTCTGATAAAAATGAAATATAATATAAATCTCTTATAATTGGTAACACAGCATTGATTGAATTGAATTGTCTAGTTTAATACGAAAAAGTTATATTTTTAACAACAGAATCAACAAAACTAACAATCATATTATAAGCTTGCATGAATGGAAGCAATTTTATCTGCCGCTTCAAAATTACACAGAAAAGTGAGTAAACAATTCCGTACGCCTGACTTACCATTTTTAACAATGATGGCTTTCATAAGTCTTTTAAAGTCAGTTTCTCCTCGACAAAACGCTGGCTTTCTCAAGAGCGAATATCCCTCATTAGAAGGGTTGTGACAATATGTGTTTAAAATCGTAGATCCTGAAAATAATATAAACGGATTGAATTAAAGACTATTTAATTGTTCTAAACCAGCGGTATATAGTATTCGATACCATATCATTTCATTTCGTCTATGATATTCTTAAAATTTATGATTTTAAACGCATACTGTCACAACCCTACTCATTAGTGATGTATTTTTTGCGGTTAAAAGGTCCATAAGAGTTATTGACGAAAATTTTTTGAATGTGATATTATGTCTCAATTTTTCTAATTCTCTATTTACATGCATGCAATTATTATAATTTAAAAAAAAACATAATTCTTTACAAAAGATATTGCAATATTTCGTAATTCATTGTTTCCATGCATCTAATTACTATAATCTTTAAAAAAACATAATTCTTTACAAAAGATATTGCAATATGCTGTAACAGATGATCGTAATTTACTAGGTACAGTTTCATTTCCAGAACCTATAGAACTTCAAATGGGGAGAAAGAAAGAAGTTTCATGAGTTGACCGTGACAAATTCGAACAGCTTCGACAGTGTTATTTCTCAAGACTATTTGTAGGGCTGGAAACTTCTTTGAACTTCCTGATTTCTATTGATATTGAAGAGACAAATCAATTTAGTTCTCCGGCTTATCTGTTTCTTCCATAGGAGACTGGAGAAACAAACGACTCCAGTTATTGCAGGAGGAGAGATTTGAAAATAAATTTATTGATGCAATTGAGATGTGTAGTTATGTCCATAGTACTTGAACACTTACCTATAGACTCTCAGTACTCGAAAAGTGGGTAAGAAGAATGTTAGAATCAGTTTGGTTCATCTACGTAACACCAACTTCCCGAGTACTGTGAGTGTCTGATCATCGAAAGCTCACACTAGTATATAATCAAACACATAGCAATTGGAAACTATAAATATATTTCTTGTTCAACACTCATACTCTAATCCAAACTTAAAAAAAATTAGCGGTATAATCCGTATCCTAAATTTACTGACATATATATTTATTGCAGCAATTAATTTATAAAGATCACATTATAAATACAAACTAGAAAAAAGAATTTAAACAATCTATCAAAAGTCATATGCTTTAGTAAATTTTACTCTCTCGTACGAACATAGGCTCAGCGAATATTCCCGTATGTTCTCTGGGACTAGAACACATGCAAGTGCTAATGTAAGTTTGTCTAAGCATTACTGAGATTCAGTGAGCAAACAGGCACCCGAAACCATTCGAATCATTGGAATCTTTCGGCAAACTGAGAGTCGTGAGTTGATGCCGTGCAGCGGAAGCCTTTTTGTCGATCGAGCTGTCAAGCCTCGAAATATTAATAGTTTGGGGCATTTTTATACTTACAAATATTAAAATATAATTGAATCATCTAACTTTCGATTGCAATATATATTAATTGATAATAGAATAATTAATACTAATTTTAATAATAATAAATAAAATAATTATTATTAATATCATTAATAATAAATAAAATAATTAATTCAGTATGATATTATGCATATATTATTATTATCCAGAAAGAGTATTATATAATAATCATAGAAAAATAAAACCCAGTTTTATCTCACATAACCCAATTAAAAATTTCTCTCTGGTGAAGTGATAATCAAACATAATTTTAACTTCAAAATGTAAATATCAAGTATTTTAATTATATTTTAAAATAATTATCAGCATCAATTGGTAAACAATACATTCATTTTTATCAACTAAAACAATCCAAGAAATTTTTTAACTTAAAATTTTCAATTTTTAAAATAACACAATCTGTAACTTTACTCATAGTATATTAATAATTCTATTATTCAATACCAAACACTTTATTTACATCCTCTCGCTTATTATTCGTTTTCAAAGCAAAGTTATAATTGAGTTAACGTTAGATTCTTCAAACAAAATCTAGGAACTTCAACTGTATAAGGAATAAGAGACTCTCCATTCACCGTTATGATGTACACACTGAAAAGTTAAAGAGTGATTCGGCACTTAAATACTTTATTTGTGTCAGAGATTGTAACTAGTTGAAGTCATTTATTAGTTAAATATATTAAATTGGAGTCATTGTATTTTTTGGTTTGTTTAAAAAAGATGATATTTTACTATTAAAACTAGACTGAATGGTAGCTGGATTTTCAAAATATATAGAATCTACTTTAAAAGCTCATATATATATTGTATAATGTATAACTATACTAAACTATGGATTATATATTATATCTAGGGTTGTGACAATATGCATTTAAAATCATAGATCTTAAGAATATCACAGACGAAATGAAATGGTATCGAATACTATATACCTCTGGTGTAGAATCATTCAATACTCTTTAATTCTCTCCGTCTATAATATTTTCAGGATCTATGATTCTAAACGCATATTGTCACAACCTTAATTATATCAATAAATATACTCTGATTATATATTCGCTATAATAATTTTAATCTGGATAAGACAGAAAAACAGGAATAAAATAATGAAAATCCTCCTAACACTAAATTTCTAAAATCTTCCTTTGCTAAAACCTTGCGTCAAGTGAAGGAATAAGAATTTTATAATGTAATAAATTATTTCTTAATCTTTAAAACTCCAAGCTGTCATGAGTATAATTGCATGAATGAAGAATGAGTCTTCCGTGACGAAATGTATTATAAGCTTTAAATTATCCATTGACGTGACCTGGGCAGTGATATCCATGAAGGAAGTTATGACAAATCAATGGAAAATGATGTGAAGAACCCTATCAAACCTCAATAGAGGCACCATAGCTATGGACGAGTGTTGATTAAAATCCTTTTTTAGATAACTATAGATAATGTCTTGTTATAAATGAAATAGATAGTCTTTTTAAACAAACAAGATAACTATTTATTAGACTATTTATTTTTTATATATTCAGCCGAATCCACGTAGAAAAATGTCCCTAATAATAAAAATGGTAACCTTATTTCTCCTGATTATTGATAGCTACAGCGAATTGTAAACCAAACCCTGTAATATAAATTGGATTTTCCTTATCTACAGTTGCAGCTCAGAATTCTACGGCTTATTGTGCAAATAATAATATATATGACAATAGGTGAAATCATTTAAAGATTATATATATATTATACTAATAGAGTTTAACGACATATTTAATTAAAAATCTGTGTCATACTATAACCATTGAATATATTGTCTTAAATATAAGCGTATATAATTGAACATGAAATAGATATAAAACTCATATATATATCAAAATAATAAATACTGCTGAGAATATATAGCTACCTAGTTATTATAATGATTAAAACGAACAAAATAGAAGTACACTCTTATATAAGAGGCTAATAAAAATAATCCTTCATGAAAATATGTGAACTATTCAATGTGACATAAATATTTGTTTCGAAGTTTAATCAAGAATCTGTGGAGGTGATTCAGAGCTTAATAAAGCTCCATTATTCAGATATAAAACAATAATAGCCTTAAAAGTTATTTTAGAGAATTATAGCGCCTTAAATCTAGGATAATGGCAGTGAAAAAGCGATAGCGGGGCTTTTATTCAATTGAATGGCCTTATTAGATCTGGAAATGAATCGTGGGCTTTACGGGGAATAGTAATTGTAACTGCTTGCTGTCTGCCGTACTTTATATAGCTTATACTTCTTACAACTACATTGTAACTGCTTGCTGTCTGCCGTACTTTATATAGCTTATACTTCTTACAACTACATTGTAACTGCTTACTGTCTGCCGTACTTTATATAGCTTATACTTCTTACAACTACATTTTAACTGCTTACTGTCTGCCGTACTTTATATAGCTTATACTTCTTACAACTACATTGTAAGTGCTTACTGTCTGCCGTACTTTATATAGCTTATACTTCTTACAACTACATTGTAACTGCTTACTGTCTGCCGTACTTTATATAGCTTATACTTCTTACAACTACATTGTAACTGCTTACTGTCTGCCGTACTTTATATAGCTTATTCTTCTTACAACTACATTGTAACTGCTTACTGTCTGCCGTACTTTCTTTCTTATAATTACACTGTGTATAACCAACCAATTATTCACAATAATTAAATCAATTACCAACTCAATTATTTGACACTCATAGTACTCGAAAAGTTTGCATTAACAATTTACGATGGGTTAATACCCACTCTGTATCAATTTTTGTGTGTTAAACATTCATCTATGTCGATCCTATAGCAATCCTCTAGAAATACCTGTGTGATTTATATAGCATGATCCTTTTTAACACCCATTTACCGACTACTGTGAGTGCAACTAAGTGCATCAGAGACCTAATATTTTTATGGAGATATCAATTTTATTATGTATGCAGTGTATTGATATTATTGGCACGAAGCAGTGTACCCATTAAATAAAACTCAAAGATCGTTCTAAAATTATACAGTATGGGCCACAAAAATGTTTCCGCTTTTTCAAATACTTGTAAATCGTTAGCCAATGTACAAAAAAACTGTGTCTTGGTCTCTTTTTCCCCGCCCCTTATTGTACTATAAACAGATAAAAACAATTTTGAACTGATAGACATAGTTTAAGAACAGGTAAGCAAAGAGTGAGGGTGATTATATTTGTCTTTGCGCGAAGGTTATTCTTAGAGCTAACTCTGTGATTTTACTTACTAAAAGGCAGTGAATAGAAGGACAAAAATATAATGGTAGACATTTTAATACAGGGTGCTTGCACTTCTTCCTTGGAAACTGTTTTGAAATTGAACAACTTCAGTGAAATTTTGATCTCATTGAAGTTTTCACACTGAATATTCATTCTTCGCTTGTTCATTGCATGGTTAAGGCCCGCTGCACACTTGAATTTTTAACACCGCGGAAAAAAGCTCTTCTCAAAAATGTGTTCACACTTGCGTTTTTTTATCGCTGAGGTAAAAAATTAATGTGATTTTTCCATCAGCGATAAAAAAAAACGCTATTGTAAACACATTTTAGGAAGAGCTTTTTTCCGCGGGGTTAAAAATGCAAGTGTGAAGCGGATCTTAACCATGCAATGAACAAGCGAAGAATGAATATTGAGAGTGAAAACTTCGATGAGATCAAAATTTCACTGAAGTTGTTCAATTTCCATATAGTTTCCAAGGAAGAAGTGCAAGCACCCTGCATTAAAGAATAATCTTTGCACAAGGACAAAAATGATCACCCTCACTCTTTGCTTACCTGTTCGTAAACTATGTCCATCAGTTCAAAAATGTTTAAACCAGCTAATAGTACAATAAGAGGCGGAGAAAAAGAGACCAAGATACAGTTTTTTTGTACATTGGCTAACGATTTACAAGTATTCGAAAAAGCGGAAAGAATTTTGTGGCCCATACTGTACAAACCTCGATAACCTAATTAATTATATTCTAATAATTTGATTATCAACTGCATGTACGATTAATAATAATCTCGATATTATCGGTTGACACATTATTGATGACATGAAGATTGTCATCACTAAATGCTATTCCATATTCATAGGAGGTTAAAAGTTACAAGTGATGAAAGCTTACATGGATGGACACTCTTTCATCCATTATTGAGTTCTGCAATTACTGTATCTGCAATACATTGAATATTGTATTCATTCTTCAATAAGTTTTATGACAAGTTGATTGAGCAAAGGATCGAAGTTATCATGCAAGCATTCACGTGAATTAATAACTGATGTAAAAGTTCTTCATTCAATTTGCTTCATCCATTCATGATTTATGTATTGAATGGAGTGTTTGAGTGAATGAAATGGTAGTTTCCTTCGCAGATTGCGTAAGGTTATATTTTAGGCGGCATTTATTTATAATCTTGCTATTCGCATAACTCAAAAATTATCCAACCAAACTGCCTGAAATTTTGTGGGACGATTGGTCTTTATCCAGGAACCAGTTTATTAGATTTTGGGAGTGAACGGGTCAAAGGTCAAGGTCATTTCTAACCCATGGATCATTGGATGGTCAATGTCATTTATAAGCGATGGCGAATGTATGCGTTCTACGAGTGCAGGTCATCTAGTTTATTCCCTAATTGTTGAGTTATAAAGTGTTGTTTTATCTCCCCAGCTGTCTATGTGTAAAATTACGATATAAGCTCTGTAGTTAAGCTATTTAATTCCCTCTCTCATCTGGCGATTATAGTCACCCTATCATGTCCTACCGAATTAAACGATATAATAACCTGACTAACACTCGTTCATAGTAGGAGAAATTGATTACGAAAATCGATAACATTTTATGTAAAAATTTATATAGTATGTTTCAGTGTTAAAGAATCTTTCATCATATTTATTATCTGGAAACTTGGGTCTTTTGAACTTAAAAAATGCCAACATTGGAATATAATTTATTAAAGTTTCTGAAGAAAACAGAGAGTGATAATAATATTAATTAATATTAGTACATCTCAGAGATTATAATAAGACGTGAACGAATGAAGAAATCGAATATTGTCAAGATGATAGATTCAATTCTTAATTTCATCGTTGTGTAAATATTGCTAGATGTGTGACGATGAATAATCAAAAGAGTTAACATCAACATTAAAAAAAGCGACATCAGTAATATTTAATATCTCTCCCAGCCAAGAAGCGATGTTTATTGGGACAACATTGGGGCAACATTGGGCCGAGAATCATTGCTACCTGGGCACTTGTCAGATTCAACATTCTCAAATTGGTCTGATTGATTTTGATTGATTTGCTTATTAACTTACCAAGGATAATCGTTGTTGGTTTTCGATTAGAAGAAAACAAAACCAAAAAATTCAGTTAACTTTCAAATATTCCATTATAAATTGGCTAAAAATCCAATAGATTAAATCATTTAATACGTTGACTACGTATTGGTACACATTTGTACCATTATGTTAATTACTGATAAACCTATAGTATATACCGCTGTCAATATCATACACCCGAATTAAATGGTGACGATGTGAACTACAATTATAGCACTGTTTTTATCATACAGACAATATCAATAGGTACACACAGAGATGCTCAGCTCCTCTCGCTATCGTCGGACATGTCATCCAGAAACATTAACAAAAACTTTTAATTTTGGAAAAGTCAGTTAGGCTAGACTGCTTTTGACCAACTGTAGTGAACATATTAATTGATTTAAAACCGAATTACTTATCAATATAGAAAATACACATCGCCACACCAATTCAATATTAATAATATTAATGTTTATATAGACCGTTCACACTATCATTTAATCGCTGAGTATAATACATTTAATCACCACGGAAAATAAAACAAAGCGTTATCTCCTGACCATCGGATAGAGGCTAACTTCACCGCGAGAGATTCATTTCTTCTAGTCCATTACCCCTCAAGAGGCAGGCACTACTCCTATCCAATATGCAGGGAAAAACAACTTGCCGCCATCCAATCGGATATTAACTCTACTCTTATATATAGTGAATACAGTTTGTTAAACTAAATCTGAATTGTTATTATCATATATAACATCCTCTTGTTATGAAAATGGAAATATTTATTGAATAAGAGTATAAATGAAAATTTATGCATGGATTCAAGCACTTTTATTATTAAAAACTAATTTTTGGGCAAAACTCATATCAAATATGAAGCTAACTTTATATAGGTAGTGTATTTAATATTTTGACTCAAGTAAAGTATAAGTTTTTGCTCATTTATAAAAAAAAAGAATTATTTAGTAATTATTTATTGTTTTTCTACGAATATTTTGATTTCTCTTCAATGCATACTAATTACTTCTTTTGACATATAAATTTACTTGCTATTTAACTCATCTCAATGCTTAATCTATTTGAATACAAACATATTATCCGCATTACTGTTCATATTTTGGCCATAGCTTCAGAGTACGGTATAGCCTGTTTCTCTTCCTATTATTTAACTCTGTAGCACATGAATAAAAGGCCCAGCACTTCAGTTATGCATGCTATATCCATTAGTCAAACATCCTACAGATCTCTGTGAAACATTCGACAGAATGTAACCAAATTGAAAAGTCCATAAAAATAACATCGAGATACGAGGCAAGTCGCGTACAGCTCCTCCCCTAGCTGAGGGATTTATTAACGTTTCAAATCTTTCTTTGGAATATAATCCCAATATGCAACAATACGTCTCGATGAAGATTACTTCCACTTTAGAGATATCGCTACAGTTACTGTGTTTGTATGTTTTTTGCATCCCTGATGGTAAGTGTCGTAATGTTAAAAATGAATTGAGAAATTGTACTGCGTTCACATAGTCTACGGATAATAATAACCTAAAGTTGTTATATATAATTTTAAACAGATATAGGAATCAATGATTAATTGGGAATTTTTTGAATTAATTCGAAAATTAATTGAGCGATTCTTCAGACATTTTTTTTTCTTCGAAAAAAATGATTAATTGTTGAATATGAATAATTTGACCAACCAATATTATATTTTGAAATGGTGAATTATATTAAAAAAAGAAACAAGAATATAGAAATGTAATAATAAATGTGATGATAAAAAAAGAGAAGTTCTATCTTATATTTATATATAAAATAGTTTTAAATATATTACAAAGCTATGAATAATATATGAACCTATGAAGCAACGGCAATTTTTGCATTGTAGCATTATAGAATATATTAGTTCATATGATCTCTTTATATATTAAATGAGATTAATAATAATAGAAAATACATTTTTAGGACGGAACTTTTCAGGCAAATGAATAAATTTTAAAAAAATATTTTGTTAAGTATGCTATTAAATTGCAAGTTCTTTATGCATTTCAATCCCATATAATGAAGTAAGCTCTATATAGTGACCTAATTGTAGATCACTATAGAGGAGTTCAACCACCCTAATCTACGGAGATCCCAAGCTGCTTTATTATATAATAGTAAAAACATTTTTCAAATAAATTGAATAAACACAATATTTATTTATTAATTCCACAGGATTAATTATATTGTATATATCTATAGCTATTCTTAAATACTACATTGTTCCTTTCTCCACGAAACCGTGGTTTAGTTACCTAATAATTCATATCTTGTCATTTGAAAACAATTAAATTGAATGGTATTATGAATCGTAATTTAATAATATATACGCATAACGTGAGTTACATAATAATACATACTACAGTCAGGCACATTTGATTATAGCTTGAGCTTTGTGTATATAAATAACTTTATATAAATAATAATAAATATACTGTTGCCATGCAATTGTTAGAGGAAACAATTTAATTGAAATTCTGATATCTGCTATGCGTGTTCCTGAAGCTATTATATTGTGGTATGGCAAAAATAGTGGAATATTATATCATTTCCACAAATATATTCACTGTATAGGATTACTTGATAGGCTTAAAATCATATCCAGGTATGTGAGAGTAATCTTATTAATATCAATAAATTCATGTGTCAGCCCATTTAATATACAGTATAACATATGTAAATAATTACATTTTAAAACATAACTATATTTATTATAACATAATGTCAGTATGAATTATTATAAAAAAGTAAAAATATACATTTTCACATCCACTAATCGACAACTCGTCTCACCCACTAAATTATATTCATCTTCACTCGACAAAATGTTTAAACTTCTAGCTGAATTTATTTACCAGTTCAACCAGAATTTCAGACTGTCTCCGACACATCACAGATGATTCCACTTGATCTTCAATGCAATGTGACGTATAGATCTTCGTTAAAAAGATCTTCGTTAGAAAATCCTGTGCAAGAAGACACCTGTGCAGTTCTGGAAAAAAATCCAGACGGGCCTGATCTTGTAAAATTTGTAGAAAAGTGGAACAATAACACAACGTCAGGCCACAGATTCACTAAAAAGTTATAAAGTTCTTATAAATTTATTATTCGTTTCATAAAGACTATGAGTCTTAAATTCAAGATGGTGATTTTTTCGAAAACAAATAAAATCACAATTGTTCTAACCACGTAAATTAACATAAATAAATATTTCAGTACAGTAACCTTCCATTGGGTCAAACATTTTCAATAAAGTTCAGCTCGGTACAAGATGCAAACAAAACATAGGTCACAAGAAGGTGTTCATGCATATTTTAGTGAGACATTTCTAACACTCCTCTTCCTTCTTTCTATTCAGGTCGAAGACAGATATGTTTCAAAAGCTCTACACACACAAAAGATGAGTCAAATGTGGTCTCATTTCTCTAGTTATTTCACTAGTTATTTCTCTAGCTCCTTGTTAGACTAGAATGCATTTCTTCTCTATGATACCTAGGAATGTTATTTACAAGTCTATTGAAATGTTCTCTGTGAAAATAGGAGAGAATTCTAATGAGAATTTAATTTACAGTTCAATATGTTGCACTATACTTACATATAGCCCTGTGTAGAGAATAATGCTATGGTTTGAGAATTGGAATATTAATAGAATATTATGTATCTGAAATATATATTTGAAAAGAATTATTTTTTCGTTTTGTGGTCATAATAGTTTTGTGCTATAACTTTTTAAAAAATGGGAGTTACAGCTGGAGTGAATTACTAATATTGACTGATTGTAATTTCATTGTTACGGAGTAAATATTCAATAATATGAGAATATTTGAGTTTTATTAATTAAAACTAGAAAAAAAAATCAGAAGTGACCGAAATACACTGAAAAAAATATGAGTCAAATTGACTCGAATTTTGAGTTTACAGTTTGTTTCAAAACCAACTCAAAAATGTGAGTCAATTTGACTCATTCTAATATTTTTCTCAAAAACAAGAGTCATATTGACTCCTAATTCATAGTCAGATTGACTCAGGTAGAGAGTCAATCAAGAAAAAAGACTGCAATATTGGAGTTTTGCCAGCCTTGACTCAAGCGATGAGTCAGGTTGACTCGCAATTTTTTCTCGGTGATATATACCTACCTTGCTCATTGCCACCAGTCGAGTAGTAACGGAGCCGCAGCAGTGGTATAATTTTTTTTCTCAAATTTGACAAGGCTGGTAAAAACTTGCTTCAATTTGGCAGTACTGTTGTAGCAAACTTTGTGAACCATGTACCAAATCGCAAAATCCATTGTATTAATATAAGGACTACCACTTACTCTTTGACGTCATTCTTGAAATCCAGTCGAGGTACACGAATGAAATGGTGAACAAACGTTAGTAAAGTGTCAAGCTATAAACAAGTTGTCTGGAGTTATTAATGTAATTATTTTCACAGTGTATATGTGCTAACACAGGTTGTATATGTGCTATACACCTGTTCTATTTTCTTCTTACATTATTTTATATTTTCGTATTATTTTGTATTATATGGAAAAATTCTTATAAAATTTAAATTTCTATAAAATAATATAATAAAGATGAACTAACAAACCATATATTTAATTTTATTTAATTTATTTAAAGAAGGTTTGATTCTTCTGGCAGGCTTCCTTTAAAAAAAAAAAAAAAAAAAAATTTAATCACAGTAATAATAATTTTGCTAAGCTCCTCCTACTCCTTGTACAAGATTTTTGAATCATGTAAGAAGAAGACAATATAATAATTATTTTATTTAGTTGGTATCCATTATACTTGCAGGTATCATGGATACCAACAGAAGTCTGGTGGAAAGACTTAAAAAACCCTACGTGTGTTTTCTCCTCCAACATTACAGCTTGTTAAATTGAATAGTTGCGTGTCAGCATTTATGAATAATAGTCATAACGGTAAGATATGACAAAATTATATTAAAGGATATTGAAACTATATTACATGATCCTTATAAGTGATTCATTTAGACAACATTACAATTACATTAATTTAGACAACATTTTTTCATACAACATTATGAAAAAATTTGTTAGCGAGACAAAATTAAATAAATTATACAGCTACAATATTAAATGTTTGTAAGTGGTTCTATGATATAATATAACTAGTGTACTTTCCCGTTAAAAATAAAGGGTCATCATCAATCGTAATTTATTACCCGTTAATAAGTTACTTTTAATGAATTCAATTAAACTAAATTCTCTGCACAGTCTAATTTATTTTATAAATAAATACATTTAAAAATAGAATAAAAGCAGGGGAATTTAAATACCAAGTCAATATATTCCCGTGCGTATCATAGTTACATTCTTCATGTTTAATACCCGTCGTGTAAAAGCGGACACCGAATAAATAAATAAACACACTACGGGTATTATTAGGATAGATAAGAAATATGCCAAGAAAGATAACGAGTAATATAAATACTCCTAATCTTCACATTACACTTTTTCTTTTCGCAATAGGAAACTACGGTTTCAATAGAAAATTAAACGGCATACTTTTAATTAGATTGTAATGTACATTATCAGTATAATTCAAATAATTATAATGGCATTCAAGTGAAGTCAACATCTGTTTTCGAAACTGTTTATTTGCTGATGACTAGAGATAACAAAGTTACCCGTAAAATATCTGAAAGTTGCATCTGTCATGACTAGTGTTCCAGAGTTAACGTCAAGAAATGCATCCAATTCAAATTTTCTACATGAACGTTAAAGGGTAGATAATAGTGTACTCCCAAAGGGTACATAGATGTACACGTATCCTATTTTATGAAACAATGTTTTATAGAACTGCATCACATAAAAAAAGATATACAAAAACGAGTTTGCAGATTTCAAACATAAGTATCGCATTTTAATCATTCTTGAAATATATTCTCACCTGAAACCTATTATAAAAATTTCTATTTAACTACACTATTTCAATCATTATACTTCTTTCTAAGAAATTGTCTCTGTAGAATTGATAACCTAGGAACTAGTTATTCTCTTTTCTGATGCAAATAACCAAACATTCGAGAAATGCAGTTCGTAATTCCTTCCATTGCCTCTGCTTAATTATAAATCCTTTTGTTCGATTGAACGTGAGACAACCTGCCTGAATAAAGGCATTACTAGTAATTAATTATAGACAGTCAAATAAAATACCATTAACTCTATACCCAGGTAGCAATAATTCTCGGGCCAATGTTGTCCCAATGTTGCCAATATTGTCCAAATGTTGCCAATGTTGTCCCAATATTTCCAATGTTGTCCCAATGTTGCCAATATTGTCCAAATGTTGCCAATGTTCTCCCAATATTTCCAATGTTGTCCCAATATTGCCAATGTTTTACCAATATTACCAATGTTGTCCCAATATTGTCTATGTTGTCCCAATATTGTCTATGTTGTTCCAATATTTCCAATGTTGTCCCAATATTGCCAATCTTGTCCTAATATAGCCAATGTTGTCCCTAGAAACATTACTACCTACGATATCTCTCTTAAATGAATTATCAGCTAGAGCCCGGATTTCTATGCCCTTTCAATCTAGGCGGAATAGCACTAAAAACTATGCAAAATATGCTCTTAAAAATATGCTTTATAGCCCAAATCTATGCTAAATATGCCGTTATAAATTGACTAGTTATACCTCAAATAACGTTTTATTTATTCAAAAACATTAAAAACATGCCGTATGAGTAAAATGGTAGACTTAATTACGTATACTTTTCTTTAATTTTGAGGTTGTATGTATATATGATGTTGAATAATGTTTCCCGTTTCAAATGGAAAATTATCGAAGTACATTTTTTGTAATTATGGTAAATGGAATTGGAAATCGAACCACATTTTGCGCATCGCATTTTTATTAAAATATGACAATTAAATGATATAGCAACAAATAACCATTAGCGATAATTTCTCAGATTCTCAGTTCTACTAAGAGACAGCTAAAGTTTCATTAATATCTAACAAAATATTAGAACAAGAAAAATGAGTCTCTATATAACGATATATGGTAAATAATGATATTTAATTATCTATTCATCTAGCTATATAAAAATAATAGTAGCTATATTTAGAATATAAATAATTTAGCAATAAACAATTTTAAGTTTTGAAAAGCGATAATTCGTATTTATTCTATGAGTTGCAATCCAGGATCATTTGCTACAATACGGTTGGTATCTTGTTGGCATCATCCTCATTCAAATCTACAAAATTTACACTCTTACGCCTATGTTTCGCTGTTTTAAACTGTGAAACAACATTCGATTTCTTGTAGCTACTCAGCTTCACATTGCATGGCTTGCATTTCAAAACAACGTTTTCATTGCATAACACCCAAATTCATCAACTAAATTTCGTATTGTGACGTTATCAGACCTCTTAACTTTGGATATTATTAATTAATGAGTTGTTAAGACTACGAGGACTTGGAACTAAACGACTTGCTAAAATATTACAACAACAAAAAAACTGTAAATAGAAAATGGAGCAACTGTAGCATAAACTTTAATATCTCTTAAATAGAGTTTTGCATGCTGTAGCATAGACAAAAATATCCTTAAATAGAATTTTATATGCTTTGTATGCAAAATAGATTAATGCCTATAAAGCATAGATCATCTATGCTTTTATAGCTTTCTATGCTGTTATTCTGTTAGAGCATAGAAATCCGGGCTCTAATTATCACGTACCTACATGCTTCTAGGATTTATTTTGATTTCTTGAGATTTAATTAGTGAAGCCCTTTCAGGAGACTTTTTGTAGATACCTAATTAGTGCCTCAATTTCGAATTGTTTGATCTGGTTTATTATGCAGCATAGTAAAGATTTTTAAACGTAAATAAATGATATGAAGTAATTAATGTACAGGTATACACATTCATTCTCCATTCAATACATCGTCGTACAAATTGAAATGAGTTTAATTAATTTAAAAGATTTAGTCAAAATCTAACATTAATTCATAATTCAAGATTTCATTTGATTATACCAATAAGTTATGAATTTAAAAAATAACAATTAGTAACGATTATGTCGATCCAGTAACTTAAAACATGATTCACAAAAGAGTATTCCTATTTTATAGTTTCCGGTTGATTATTATTTCGGTCTGAATTGGGTGCTTTTGAACTGTTAATTATGGAAAATTTTATCGTCTGTATTGATTTCCATTTATAATAATTTTTTTTTGAATCGTACATATTAGGATTATTGGTTTTACCAGAGATAGAAAAAGAATAATATTGAATTAAATTATTTAATATAAAATCAGAGTGATACAATAGAAATATATATTTTAAAAATCTATACGACTTGTTGCAACTTACAATTATATTTCAGCAATGTAAATTATTTAGCCTAAAGTGGTACAAAAGTTAAAACTAAGATGAGTGTGGTTTCTTACGACTAGGAATTATTGTAGATTTCCTGGTTAATAATTAGTTAAAAATAATAATGTTATTTTTTCCTTGCAATTGATTATAAATGTTGAAATGACAGAAATTACCGAGAGAGCTGGTTGTGTAGGGTTCTGGGGTGGGTGCTGAGTTTAGGGTGCTGGGGTAGAGTGCTGATTTTAGGGTGCTGGGGCAGGGTACTAAGTTTAGGGTGCTGGGGTAGAGTGCTGATTTTAGGGTGCTGGGGCAGGGTACTAAGTTTAGGGTGCTGGGGTAGAGTGCTGATTTTAGGGTGCTGGGGCTGGGTGCTGAGTTTAGGGTGCTGGGGTAGAGTGCTGATTTTAGGGTGCTGGGGCAGGGTACTAAGTTTAGGGTGCTGGGGTAGAGTGCTGATTTTAGGGTGCTGGGGCAGGGTACTAAGTTTAGGGTGCTGGGGCTGGGTGCTGAGTTTAGGGTGCTGGGGTAGAGTGCTGATTTTAGGGTGCTGGGGCAGGGTACTAAGTTTAGGGTGCTGGGGCTGGGTGCTGAGTTTAGGGTGCTGGGGTAGAGTGCTGATTTTAGGGTGCTGGGGCAGGGTACTAAGTTTAGGGTGCTGGGGCTGGGTGCTGGGGTAGGGTACTGAGTTTAGGGTGCTGGGGTATGGTACTGAGTTTAGGGTGCTGGGGCTGGGTGCTGGGGTAGGGTACTGAGTTTAGGGTGCTGGGGTAGAGTGCTGATTTTAGGGTGCTGGGGCAGGGTACTAAGTTTAGGGTGCTGGGGTAGAGTGCTGATTTTAGGATGCTGGGGCAGGGTGCTGGGGCAGGGTACTAAGTTTAGGGTGCTGGGGTAGAGTGCTGATTTTAGGATGCTGGGGCAGGGTACTAAGTTTAGGGTGCTGGGGTAGAGTGCTGATTTTAGGGTGCTGGGGCAGGGTACTAAGTTTAGGGTGCTGGGGCTGGGTGCTGAGTTTAGGGTGCTGGGGCTGGGTGTTAGAGCCATAGAAGATGAAGTTGGATACCCTCATAATCTTCTATGCCCCCACCATAACTTTTAATATTTTCTTTTAATATTAATTAAGAGGATATATTGTTAAATAAATCCTCATGCTTTGAATACAATTTTATAATGGTTTATAAACATGTCTTACGAAAAGATCAAAGGAATGTTTAATAACGTTTACATAAGGAGCTAATTATTGAAATATAACAAACATTATTCACTGCGATTTACTAAGAAGTTTTAGAAAAAAGCATATACGATTATGCAATAGTTATATATACTTATATATAGAAACAACTTTGTTCTTCAAGAGGCTTATAACACTCTATAAAACTCCTCTTCCTTAACCTATTTATCTGACAGGAATCTACATAGACTTCAGAGTGTAATTTTCTCTCACAGGCATATTACCAGAAGATTAGGCCTATCAAAGGTAGCCTAATGCATACTTTAATGCAGTTCTGGGACAGAGAAATGCAGTTAGAAATCCCTGACAAGCTTTGAAACTCTTGGGAGATCAAAATATCGATAGTGTTACCTAAAAAAAACATAGTGGGTTTTTAATATATGGAAACAAGTGATCAGATTACTACTATCTATTCTATACAAATATAGAAATATGTTTAAAGCAGTTGCTATTCATAATTGTATGACCTAATAAGATATCCCATTAAATTGAAATGTATGTATCTATTTTAATAAATACAATAAATTGTGCGATGCATTTTATCTATCAAACACATCTCCAAGTGACTTGTTCACCCCATAAACTTCTCTCCAATAACTGTCGTCTCTAAGATTCCAAAATGGACTCGACGAAATTTCTCAGTCAGTTGACACGAGTGAATTTATGGCCTCATAAATTATTGTCTTTTTGACATAACACGTCTCAATATACTGGGAATAAATCTAAATAGCAAAGTTTGAAATTAGATTTGTGATACATATTCAAAGTCCCTTTGAAATTCAGTGTCGATGTTTTAAATCTTCTAACACAAGACCATATATTGCTTTTGCTGTTCAAGATTGGGAAAGAAAATTACACTATTTTTCCGAGGGAGTGAATGAAAATCTTGAAATATAATTAATTTTCAATTAATGGTTTCATTCATAGAATATATAAAGTATTAAATATATTTAAATTGGACTGAAACTAGAAGGAAATTGGTAATTTATTACGTATGCTAAAAAACTTATATAACTAAAAAGTGTGATTTTACACATGACTTGCAGTAATTTGAAACATTGGACTTCTATCGTTCAAAAACCTGTTTACAGTAACTATAAATAGGATCAAAAGAACAACGAAGAATTAAATAACATTATTTACTATGTACTTACATGCAAAATAGCTTCAGTTATAATGTGGTTCATTTTTATACTTCTTTGATGGTAGTATGAACGTTCAGCTAAATATTTTTTTCTATCACGCCCACCCGTCGAGCCTGCGTGTATGTAAAATAGTTATTTGTTATTATGTACTTCGTTGACTTTGCATCAGTTCACACAAGTTGTGTGGATTACATGGAAACTTTTTCGGAAGCCTTTTTCTCAAAGCAATTTTAATGTATATTTACTAATAATTTCAGTATATAGTTGTCTTTGAATTACTATGCGTTCATACTTTGTCTATAAATGTATTTCATGTAGATTGTCAAGTGTTTAATGAAGGTGCTGAATGAATCAGTAACTTAATATTTGATTTGTGTTTCGTAAAATATTTACTTTATATCAATAGACAGATTTAGTCTTCAAAATATTCAAAAATATGTAACTTAAGTCACGGGAGAATTTGTTCTTGAATATAATTAGTAGCCAGGTAGTAAATCATATCTATTTATGATATCCCCACGAATACAGTACAGCTATAATATGTGAAATTTACCTAAAATATACTTTTTCAAACACACAGAAAATGTACTACTATGAATTCGTATGTGTTCCATCTAGGTACCAATTCCTTTTCCATGTAATTGCATACAAAAAAGTAAAACATCTCTTGAGTTCTATCTTAAATAATGAGTACATTTAATTACAAGTACATTCACGCAACTTCCTAGTTCACTCACTAACATTATCCATTGTGTTTTTACAGTCTTACCATTGAGTAAATTTGGTGTTCCAGATCTCTAACAGGTTTCATTTCCATTTATCTGAAGTGTCATTCAGTTGACGGGTTTTAAAGACATCTCCAATTCATATCAACGAAATAGGATCTCAGTTGATGTAAATTAAAAGCAGTCATGCATTTAAAATCTGATGGGGAGAGCATAATATAGGAATGGGGGTGGTACCATATAATATAGGAATGGGGGTGGTACCATATAATATAGGAATGGGGGTGGTACCATATAATATAGGAATGGGGGTGGTACCATATAATATAGGAATGGGGGTGTCACCATATAATATAGGAATGGGGGTGTCACCATATAATATAGGAATGGGGGTGGTACCATATAATATAGGAATGGGGGTGTCACCATATAATATAGGAATGGGGGTGTCACCATATAATATAGGAATGGGGGTGTCACCATATAATATAGGAATGGGGGTGTCACCATATAATATAGGAATGGGGGTGGTACCATATAATATAGGAATGGGGGTGGTACCATATAATATAGGAATGGGGGTGTCACCATATAATATAGGAATGGGGGTGTCACCATATAATATAGGAATGGGGGTGGTACCATATAATATAGGAATGGGGGTGTCACCATATAATATAGGAATGGGGGTGTCACCATATAATATAGGAATGGGGGTGTCACCATATAATATAGGAATGGGGGTGTCACCATATAATATAGGAATGGGGGTGGTACCATATAATATAGGAATGGGGGTGGTACCATATAATATAGGAATGGGGGTTTCACCATATAATATAGGAATGGGGGTGGTACCATATAATATAGGAATGGGGGTGGTACCATATAATATAGGAATGGGGGTGGTACCATATAATATAGGAATGGGGGTGGTACCATATAATATAGGAATGGGGGTGGTACCATATAATATAGGAATGGGGGTGGTACCATATAATATAGGAATGGGGGTGGTACCATATAATATAGGAATGGGGGTGGTACCATATAATATAGGAATGGGGGTGTCACCATATAATATAGGAATGGGGGTGGTACCATATAATATAGGAATGGGGGTGGTACCATATAATATAGGAATGGGGGTGGTACCATATAATATAGGAATGGGGGTGGTACCATATAATATAGGAATGGGGGTGGTACCATATAATATAGGAATGGGGGTGGTACCATATAATATAGGAATGGGGGTGGTACCATATAATATAGGAATGGGGGTGGTACCATATAATATAGAGATCTTAGAAAGAATATAGTTTGTAATGGAATGAAATATTGCGATATTTCTTATGTAAGTTCTCTATATAAAAATTACGATACTTTATACAGTTAAAATAATGCAAATATTTCATTCTATACACACTTTACCAAAAAAAAACATTAAAATATTGAGGTTCTACAAAATACAGTATAGTAATAGTTTGATGGATTTATTCGTACATTTTCCATTTAATAAAATTGCACTTAATATTACATTAAATAAATGCAGAATTAATAAATGTAACAATTTTCTTATCTAATAACAAGCTAGACACCAATTTTACAAAAATGAATTCATATTTCCTCTGAAGAACAAACCACTTTACTATTATTCATTATTCAAATTAACATCACATGCTAAACAGAAGGCTTTAATACTATTAGACTATGCATTCGCGTTGCCTGAATGAATGCTTCCTGCTTACACCAACACCGCCAATAGAATTATCATTTTGTTGAACAAACAAAGGTGGTGACAGGCAGTGCCGTAAAGACAGAGCTCATGCATGATAATGTCTACCTATTTGTGACTCGCAATGGCGCCCTCTGGTTAACAGAAATGGAACCAAAAGAGTCCACGAGGGGAACGGGAATTTATAGACAAGAGAGCACTGCTATTGGTGTTACAAATCTAATTGCGGATTGTTTTCTGATAAATTCACCGAATTGCGCTATCTTGAGAATGCGCAGCGCGTTTTTAGTATGTTTGAACTCGTGGCAATCTCAAGATTATGCAAGGGTCTGCCATCAAGTTCTCATTATATGACTAACTTAAAGTTAATTAACAATATATGAAATTATTAATAATGTATATTATTTTACACTGTGTTGTCAATTCGGTAAATTATGCGGAATATATAGTATATTCGAGAATAAATAATTAAATAATTTATTCAATAAATAAATATAATAATTTATTCAATAAATAAATAAATAATTTATTCAATAAATAAATAAATAATTAACAACGAAAGTTATTTTAATTCACTCACTTACTGTCTCTTTCTTCTATTTAACAGAATGGTACAGTATTCAATACATGTCAAATACAGACATTTAACTAAATGGTATATCGTCTGAGTCTGTGTACGTGATGTATCTGTTACCTACTTCAAATTCCTGTCTTTTATGACGCAATCCATTGTCCCCTTACCATTCGCACACGAACCGTGTCTCCCATTGATTCCATTAGAGAAATGTTTCTGCGTTCACTGCCAGCTTGACTCTATCTGTTAGAGGATAGAATTGTCTTTCCATTACTAATCCTTCTTTAATCCTTTATGACTTGAATTGAGTTGAACGTGTTAAAAGGAGAACTTTTGGTAATATATAGGTAGAGAAAGCATATTAAACAATGAAAAAGTTAACAATTGTGATTAATAAATGTAAGTGTACATTTATCCGATCGATTAAGGAAAATACCTCCAAAAAGAATCACAAAATACATCACATGAAATGGGACATATTAAACATTTAGTAATTCTTCATCTTTTTGATGTTAGTGATATAATTTATACATAGCATTTTCCATACTAACTTTAGTGACTATTTTCTACTATAACAAATGTTTGCAATGCAAATATAAATACTAATGAATATCAGATACTCTCTTCCCCCATCCAGCTCGCTCAGCTGCGCATCTTCCTTGTTATCAATTTCTCATCTATGGAAATTACATCATTAAATTCTCCGAACACAAAGGGATCAGCATAATCGTCTGTAATGAGAGGAGGGATCAAATATCTCCTCCTCTGGAGCAGATGCCATTCTTCTAGAGAAAGCAGGGGGCGAGTTGATGGCGGCATGCATGGGGGTGCCTATAGTGCCTACCATTCACGAAGTAACTAATTAGTTTGATCAGCTTCTGTTAATGATTTGAACAGCATAAGCCAGTGAACTGCTTTGTAAACATAGGAATGAACTGAAGGTAAAATACAATGTGAATAGTATAATGAAAATTATTATTTTGAAAAAATTCATACTCAACGGGACGTCCTACATATTATCAGAGGTTATTTAAACTCTGCGTTGAAGATTAAAAAAAAAAAAAAAAAACTTCAACGTTAAGTTTAAATAACCCATAATAATGAAATGATAACAAAATACAGTTCTTTTTTTTGTTCATTTTAACTTTAAATTTTATTATATTTGTATAATTTAAGCATGAGTTTTGTTAAGGATAAATGTATAATTCACTGAAAAATCACATTGAAGATATCACACAAAGCTGGCTTCAAGTAAACAATTTCTTATATCTCTCTCAATAGAACTGCCGGTAGAGATACTGGCAGAATATATACTTACTGTGGAACTGATACACAAGATTTTGTTACACCGCAGAACTTCTTGTTTAGTTGTTCTATATTATTTGTTGTGAGGAGAAATCAGAAATTCTACACTGATAAAATCTTTAGCTTTATATAAGAAAAGGAAGTAAAGCTGTCTGTTTCAACTTACAGCAATATGATGATAAGTAATTTCAACAACCAAGAGTTTTAGATGTGTATGGTATGTAATGAAATTGATGCAAGTATATTGTATTTTAAGAATCTTCACTTCTACTATAGTTTTTTAAATTTGAAGACGTTAAATGTTGATACTGCAATAATTCATAATTTTACGGTAATTTGTATAATTGTATGCAAATTGTATAATTGTATATAAATTGTATAATTGTATATAAATTGTATAATTGTATATAAATTGTATAATTGTATATAAATTGTATAATGGTATACAGATTGTATAATTGCATACAGATTGTGTAATTGCACACAGATTGTATAATTGTATACAGATTGTATAATTGTATACAAATTGTATAATTGTATATAAATTGTATAATCACATACAAATTGTATAATTGTATACAGATTGTATAATTGTATACAGATTGTATAATTCGTTAATAATTAAGAAAATTATTCTGTCATATTTTAACATTGATTAGAGTATTAATACCCTTCAGAAATTATCGTTTATTTGAGTAGTAATATTCCATTAGGTACCAAGGTTTCTAGGTGTATATCTCTCCAACATTGGTACAACATGCATGCTACATTACTAACATTGGTACAACAATGTCAGTAATGTAGCATGCATGTTGTACCAATGTTAGTAATGTAGCATTCATGTTGTACCAATGTTAGTAATGTAGCATGCATGTTGTACCAATGTTAGTAATGTAGCATGCATGTTGTACCAATGTTAGTAATGTAGCATTCATGTTGTACCAATGTTAGTAATGTAGCATGCATGTTGTACCAATGTTAGTAATGTAGCATTCATGTTGTACCAATGTTAGTAATGTAGCATGCATGTTGTACCAATGTTAGTAATGCAGCATTCATGTTGTATCAATGTTAGTAATGTAGCATGCATGTTGTACCAATGTTAGTAATGTAGCATTCATGTTGTACCAATGTTAGTAATGTAGCATGCATGTTGTACCAATGTTAGTAATGTAGCATTCATGTTGTACCAATGTTAGTAATGTAGCATGCATGTTGTACCAATGTTAGTAATGTAGCATGCATGTTGTACCAATGTTAGTAATGTAGCATGCATGTTGTACCAATGTTAGTAATGTAGCATGCATGTTGTACCAATGTCAGTAATGTAGCATGCATGTTGTACCAATGTTAGTAATGTAGCATGCATGTTGTACCAATGTTAGTAATGTAGCATGCATGTTGTATCAATGTCAGTAATGTAGCATTCATGTTGTACCAATGTTAGTAATGTAGCATGCATGTTGTACCAATGTTAGTAATGTAGCATGCATGTTGTACCAATGTTAGTAATGTAGCATGCATGTTGTACCAATGTTAGTAATGTAGCATTCATGTTGTACCAATGTCAGTAATGTAGCATTCATGTTGTACCAATGTTAGTAATGTAGCATGCATGTTGTACCAATGTTAGTAATGTAGCATGCATGTTGTACCAATGTTAGTAATGTAGCATTCATGTTGTACCAATGTCAGTAATGTAGCATTCATGTTGTACCAATGTTAGTAATGTAGCATGCATGTTGTACCAATGTTAGTAATGTAGCATTCATGTTGTACCAATGTTAGTAATGTAGCATTCATGTTGTACCAATGTTAGTAATGTAGCATGCATGTTGTACCAATGTTAGTAATGTAGCATGCATGTTGTACCAATGTTAGTAATGTAGCATGCATGTTGTACCAATGTTAGTAATGTAGCATTCATGTTGTACCAATGTTAGTAATGTAGCATGCATGTTGTACCAATAATGGTAATGTAGCATTCATGTTGTACCAATGTTAGTAATGTAGCATTCATGTTGTACCAATGTTAGTAATGTAGCATGCATGTTGTACCAATGTCAGTAATGTAGCACTCATGTTGTACCAATGTTAGTAATGTAGCATGCATGTTGTACCAATGTTAGTAATGTAGCATTCATGTTGTACCAATGTTAGTAATGTAGCATTCATGTTGTACCAATGTTAGTAATGTAGCATGCATGTTGTACCAATGTCAGTAATATAGCATGCATGTTGTACCAATGTTAGTAATGCAGCATTCATGTTGTACCGATGTTAGTAATGTAGCATTCATGTTGTACCAATGTTAGTAATGTAGCATTCATGTTGTACCGATGTCAGTAATGTAGCATTCATGTTGTACCAATGTCAGTAATGTAGCATGCATGTTGTACCAATGTTAGTAATGTAGCATGCATGTTGTACCAATGTTAGTAATGTAGCATGCATGTTGTACCAATGTTAGTAATGAAGCATTCATGTTGTACCAATGTTAGTAATGTAGCATGCATGTTGTACCAATGTTAGTAATGTAGCATTCATGTTGTACCAATGTCAGTAATGTAGCATTCATGTTGTACCAATGTTAGTAATGTAGCATTCATGTTGTACCAATGTTAGTAATGTAGCATGCATGTTGTACCAATGTTAGTAATGTAGCATGCATGTTGTACCAATGTCAGTAATGTAGCATTCATGTTGTACCAATGTCAGTAATGTAGCATTCATGTTGTACCAATGTTAGTAATGTAGCATGCATGTTGTACCAATGTTAGTAATGTAGCATGCATGTTGTACCAATGTTAGTAATGTAGCATGCATGTTGTACCAATGTTAGTAATGTAGCATGCATGTTGTACCAATGTTAGTAATGTAGCATGCATGTTGTACCAATGTTAGTATTGTAGCATGCATGTTGTACCAATGTTAGTAATGTAGCATTCATGTTGTACCAATGTTAGTAATGTAGCATGCATTTTGTACCAATGTTAGTAATGTAGCATGCATGTTGTTCCAATGTTAGTAATGTAGCATGCATGTTGTACCAATGTCAGTAATGTAGCATTCATGTTGTACCAATGTCAGTAATGTAGCATTCATGTTGTACCAATGTTAGTAATGTAGCATGCATGTTGTACCAATGTCAGCAATGTAGCATTCATGTTGTACCAATGTCAGTAATGTAGCATTCATGTTGTACCAATGTTAGTAATGTAGCATTCATGTTGTACCAATGTTAGTAATGTAGCATGCATGTTGTACCAATGTTAGTAATGTAGCATGCATGTTGTACCAATGTCAGTAATGTAGCATTCATGTTGTACCAATGTCAGTAATGTAGCATTCATGTTGTACCAATGTTAGTAATGTAGCATGCATGTTGTACCAATGTTAGTAATGTAGCATGCATGTTGTACCAATGTTAGTAATGTAGCATGCATGTTGTACCAATGTTAGTATTGTAGCATGCATGTTGTACCAATGTTAGTAATGTAGCATTCATGTTGTACCAATGTTAGTAATGTAGCATGCATTTTGTACCAATGTTAGTAATGTAGCATGCATGTTGTTCCAATGTTAGTAATGTAGCATGCATGTTGTACCAATGTCAGTAATGTAGCATTCATGTTGTACCAATGTCAGTAATGTAGCATTCATGTTGTACCAATGTTAGTAATGTAGCATGCATGTTGTACCAATGTCAGCAATGTAGCATTCATGTTGTGGGTATCACAACGTTTCCTTGAATCAAAGCTAACATCACTTCACAATTCAATAAATTAGAGACTAGTGGGTATGAACGTTACACCTCCTAACTAGTTAATTGATACAGGTGAGAGATAGATATAGAATTCATGTAAGGATATAAAAGAATAATAAATAGATGAAATGTATTAAAATTAGATAAAATATAAAATAATAAAAATAAATGAAAAAAAAGTATATAGTACGCTTTGCACTGTTTATTTTACGCGACAATGAACCCGATTTATAAAGTTAAATTATAGTTCATTTTATTTAATATCCTATCTTCAGTTAAGGTCATTATTTTACAGATTTTTTTTTGATCTAAATTATAAACCTCAATTCATCCCTCCATTACGTAGTAAACAGATTTTATAATATAAAATATTTTATATTCTGTAGACAATCAAGTTTCAACACATTGCTGGTTGAAGAATAATATTTGTATAAAAATGTGTCGATTAATTCATAACTTATAATTACATTGATTGATAATAGTTTTAAAGCAACCAAAATTTTATATAATAATTTTAAATCATGCATAATTAACTTATTCTTCTATGTATGAATGTTGTAGTTCCTAGTTTACTTTTTTATATTGTAGAACATACACAACCACCTGGGAATTTGCTGTTCGTCTGTCGAAATAGATTCACAAGCTGTATCACATACGCAGTTCTAAATTTAATAAAAACTGTAACTCAGTTCAGAAAATGGAAAGCAATTGGTATAGAAATGAATGTACATTTATTCAACACTGCTCAGAATGGCGAGTTAAAGCAAGAAATGTGTTCGTACCAACAAAATGTCTGACATGAGACTTCGTAATTTGAGTGAAAAATCTTTTGAACAGAAGATAAATCCGTTGAAAATAATCCGCAACCAATTGAATTACAATCTAACTTCACGTGAAAAAACTCTGTCTTGGTCTAGGCTTCAGAATCACAATTCATGAACTAAATTATTATATTAATTGTTGCAATTTGATATTAACAAAATATTGGAAATTTAGCTAGGTACTCTCTTCAAAAATTTACTCCCAACAAGTGAAATGAAAGGTTTATACAATTCAAACCATGCACAAACTATCTACCCATTTTATCAAGAGACTTGACATTCAAATATTGAAAAAGAAGTTCAAATATATGAAAAAAAATAGAAACGGAAGATTAATTCTAAACGGACAAGGTACACAAAGTAATGAACGACAGAGTTATTATCTAAAATATAGCTGAAAACAAGAATTAAATTATACTGGAACTGGAGAATATATTATGTAACGCTATGAAGACTGAAGAAAGGCGGAAAAATAACTGAATGTTTGATCCTACAATGAATCTCATTCTTCAGGAACAATAATTGGGAGTTTATTCGTATTACTGGAGATTCACAAAGAAGTGACTCAGTGAGGTACATAAAATTATACTTTCAGCAATAGGTTCCCATAAATTTGTATTGAGTAAAATGAAATCATGTTTAATATACCAATTATCAACAAATAACCATATCATGAAGTATAGATATCAAATATATACAAAGGACTAAAACTTTAATTTTAGATAAAATTGTGTTTTAAATATATATTGTTTTTGAAAATTAGATAAATGTATTTTACGTTGTTTAACAATTTTAAAAACTTCATTTTAACATTATACCCTTTTCATAATTTTGAAATAAACTTTACGTATCTCCCCATGCAATTTTAAATTATCCGAAACGTTTGAATCAAAAAAATAAAAGGATAAACATTAAAAAAAATTTTTCATTGGTTCTCATTTTTATTTTTAGACTCATTCCCTGGGGGTAAAATAATATCAACTAATGCTTATTATATAAACTAATATCAACTAATGCTTATTATATAAACTAATATCAACTAATGCTTATTGTATAAACTAATATCAACTAATGCTTATTGTATGACCAAAAGGAACAGCAACAATCGAGTTGTTTTAACCCTTCAATGTCCAAGAAATTTTGTAGTTCATTTGTTTCGATAGATTAATATTAGATAGATAACATTTTTAAGAAAGAGTATGTTAAAAAAATAACTTTTCATATTTTTATAAAGTCAAATATCATTTGAGAAGAACTTTGAGTGATTCAAAATCTAAAATAATAATGCGGCATAGCTTACATTTATTCCGACTCTTATTGCCAGAATCTGATGTATGGACAAATTTGAACATTATTTTATTTTTTTCTAATGTTCTCCTCCGAGGACAGTTGTTGTTAAAGGATTGAAAAATATGTACAGGAAATTCTACAACAGTATAGTATGATATACAACCCTATAATAAAATGTACTGTACAGGAAATTCTACAACAACTATAGGTATCATAGGCAGGTCATCCATAGAATTTTGGAGATCAAACGGCTAATTACTGCATTTTTGGTGCAGGAACTGGGTCTAAAAATCCTAATTACTCAAACTTTCGACACAAGTTCTCTTTCGGGAAAAATGATTGCATTTTAATGTGAGAAGCAAAAGGCTAAAATTTTAATCACAGTAATCCCTGATAAAATAATGGGATCTCTGATGAAATAATGGGATCCCTGATAAAATAATGGGATCCCTGATAAAATAATGGGATCCCTGATAAAATAATGGGATCCCTGATAAAATAATGGGATCCCTGATAAAATAATGGGATACCTGATAAAATAATGGGATCCCTGATAAAATAATGTGATCCCTGATAAAATAATGGGATCTCTGATGAAATAATGTGATCCCTGATAAAATAATGGGATCCCTGATAAAATAATGGGATCCCTGATAAAATAATGGGATCCCTGATAAAATAATGGGATCCCTGATAAAATAATGGGATCCCTGATAAAATAATGGGATCCCTGATAAAATAATGGGATCCCTGATAAAATAATGGGATCTCTGATGAAATAATGGGATCCCTGATAAAATAATGGGGTCCCTGATAAAATAATGGGATCCCTGATAAAATAATGGGATCCCTGATAAAATAATGGGATCCCTGGTAAAATAATGGGATCTCTGATGAAATAATGGGATCCCTGATAAAATAATGGGATCTCTGATGAAATAAAGGGATCCCTGATAAAATAATGGGATCCCTGATAAAATAATGGGATCTCTGATGAAATAATGGAATCCCTTATGAAATAATGGGATCCCTGATAAAATAATGGGATCTCTGATGAAATAATGGGATCCCTGATAAAATAATGGGATCCCTGATAAAATAATGGGATCTCTGATGAAATAATGGGATCCCTGATAAAATAATGGGATCTCTGATGAAATAATGGGATCCCTGATAAAATAATGGGATCCCTGATAAAATAATGGGATCTCTGATGAAATAATGGGATCCCTGATAAAATAATGGGATCTCTGATGAAATAATGGGATCCCTGATAAAATAATGGGATCCCTGATAAAATAATGGGATCTCTGATGAAATAATGGGATCTCTGATGAAATAATGGGATCTCTGATGAAATAATGGGATCCCTGATAAAATAATGGGATCTCTGATAAAATAATGGGATCTCTGATGAAATAATGGGAACCCTGATAAAATAATGGGATCCCTAATAAAATAATGGGATCTCTGGTAAAATAATGGGATCTCTGGTAAAATAATGGGATCCCTGATAAAATAATGGGATCTCTGTTGAAATAATGGGAACCCTGATAAAATAATGGGATCCCTAATAAAATAATGGGATCTCTGGTAAAATAATGGGGTCCCTGATAAAATAATGGGATCCCTGATAAAATAATGGGATCTCTGATAAAATAATGGGATCCCTGATAAAATAATAGGATCTCTGATAAAATAATGGGATCCCTGATAAAATAATGGGATCTCTGATAAAATAATGGGATCCCTGATAAAATAATGGGATCTCTGATACAATAATGGGATCCCTGATAAAATGATGGGATCCCTGATAAAATAATGGGATCCCTGATGAAATAATGGGATCCCTAATAAAATAATGGGATCTCTGATAAAATAATGGGATCCCTGATAAAATAATGGGATCCCTGATAAAATAATGGGATCTCTGATGAAATAATGTGATCCCTGATAAAATAATGGGATCTCTGATGAAATAATGGGATCCCTGATAAAATAATGGGATCCCTAATAAAATAATGGGATCTCTGATAAAATAATGGGATCTCTGGTAAAATAATGGGATCCCTGATAAAATAATGGGATCTCTGGTAAAATAATGGGATCTCTGATAAAATAATGGGATCTCTTATAAAATAATGGGATCTCTTATAAAATAATGGGATCTATGATAAAATAATGGGATCTCTTATAAAATAATGGGACCTCTGATAAAATAATAGGATCCCTGATAAAATAATGGGATCCCTGATAAAATAATGGGATCTCTTATAAAATAATGGGATCTCTGATAAAATAATGGGATCTCTGATAAAATAATGGGATCTCTGATAAAATAATGGGATCTCTGATAAAATAATGGGATCTCTTATAAAATAATGGGATCTCTTATAAAATAATGGGATCTATGATAAAATAATGGGATCTCTGATAAAATAATGGGACCTCTGATAAAATAATAGGATCCCTGATAAAATAATGGGATCCCTGATAAAATAATGGGATCCCTGATAAAATAATGGGATCTCTTATAAAATAATGGGATCTCTGATAAAATAATGGGATCTCTGATAAAATAATGGGATCTCTGATAAAATAATGGGATCTCTGATAAAATAATGAGATCCCTGATAAAATAATGGGATCTCTGGTAAAATAATGGGATCTCTGGTAAAATAATGGGGTCCCTGATAAAATAATGGGATCCCTGATAAAATAATGGGATCTCTGATAAAATAATGGGATCCCTGATAAAATAATAGGATCTCTGATAAAATAATGGGATCCCTGATAAAATAATGGGATCTCTGATAAAATAATGGGATCCCTGATAAAATAATGGGATCTCTGATACAATAATGGGATCCCTGATAAAATGATGGGATCCCTGATAAAATAATGGGATCCCTGATGAAATAATGGGATCCCTAATAAAATAATGGGATCTCTGATAAAATAATGGGATCCCTGATAAAATAATGGGATCCCTGATAAAATAATGGGATCTCTGATGAAATAATGTGATCCCTGATAAAATAATGGGATCTCTGATGAAATAATGGGATCCCTGATAAAATAATGGGATCCCTAATAAAATAATGGGATCTCTGATAAAATAATGGGATCTCTGGTAAAATAATGGGATCCCTGATAAAATAATGGGATCTCTGGTAAAATAATGGGATCTCTGATAAAATAATGGGATCTCTTATAAAATAATGGGATCTCTTATAAAATAATGGGATCTATGATAAAATAATGGGATCTCTGATAAAATAATGGGACCTCTGATAAAATAATAGGATCCCTGATAAAATAATGGGATCCCTGATAAAATAATGGGATCTCTTATAAAATAATGGGATCTCTGATAAAATAATGGGATCTCTGATAAAATAATGGGATCTCTGATAAAATAATGGGATCTCTGATAAAATAATGGGATCTCTTATAAAATAATGGGATCTCTTATAAAATAATGGGATCTATGATAAAATAATGGGATCTCTGATAAAATAATGGGACCTCTGATAAAATAATAGGATCCCTGATAAAATAATGGGATCCCTGATAAAATAATGGGATCCCTGATAAAATAATGGGATCTCTTATAAAATAATGGGATCTCTGATAAAATAATGGGATCTCTGATAAAATAATGGGATCTCTGATAAAATAATGGGATCTCTGATAAAATAATGAGATCCCTGATAAAATACCCTGCAAACATTTCCACATGGCATACACATGGATGCCATGTGGTTGGATGGTTATAATATGGCAATACGTTTTTAAGATGTATCATCCACATTGAAACAACATAAACACTAAAATAACAGATGTTAACCATGTGTAATTTACCACATTGAAACCACATGTCAATTACCATTTCAATAACAGATGTTAACCATGTGTAATTTATCACATTGAAACCACATGTCAATTACCATTTCAATAACAGATGTTAACCATGTGTAATTTACCACATCAAAACCACATGTCAATTACCATTTCAATAACAGATGTTAACCATGTGTAATATACCACATTAAAACCACATGTCAATGACCATTTCAATAACAGATGTTAACCATGTGTAATATACCAAATCAAAACCACATGTCAATGACCATTTCAATAACAGATGTTAACCATGTGGTTACGCAATATCATAACCACATGTTTAAAACCATACTGAAACCATATATTATAGATATTTAATTATAAACATAAAACATGGTAATTGGCATGTGGTTTTAATGTGGTAAATTACACATGGTTAACATCTGTTATTGAAATGGTAATTGACATGTGGTTTCAATGTGGTAAATTACACATGGTTAACATCTGTTATTGAAATGGTAATTGACATGTGGTTTCAATGTTATAAATTACACATGGTTAACATCTGTTATTGAAATGGTAACTGACATGTGGTTTTAATGTGGTCAATTACACATGGTTAACATCTGTTATTGAAATGGTAATCGACATGTGGTTTTAATGTGGTAAATTACACATGGTTAACATCTGTTATTGAAATGGTAATCGACATGTGGTTTTAATGTGGTAAATTACACATGGTTAACAACTGTTATTGAAATGGTAATTGACATGTGGTTTCAATGTGGTAAATTTCACATGGTTAACATCTGTTATTGAAATGGTCATTGACATGTGGTTTTAATGTGGTAAATTACACATGGTTAACATCTGTTATTGAAATGGTAATTGACATGTGGTTTAAATGTGGTAAATTACACATGGTTAACAACTGTTATTGAAATGGTAATTGACATGTGGTTTCAATGTGGTAAATTACACATGGTTAACATCTGTTATTGAAATGGTAATTGACATGTGGTTTTAATGTGGTAAATTACACATGGTTAACATCTGTTATTGAAATGGTAATTGACATGTGGTTTCAATGTGGTAAATTACACATGGATAACATCTGTTATTGAAATGGTAATTGACATGTGGTTTCAATGTTGTAAATTACACATGGTTAACATCTGTTATTGAAATGGTAATCGACATGTGGTTTTAATGTGGTAAATTACACATGGTTAACATCTGTTATCAAAATGGTAATTGACATGTGGTTTCAATGTGGTAAATTTCACATGGTTAACATCTGTTATTGAAATGGTAATTGACATGTGGTTTCAATGTGGTAAATTTCACATGGTTAACATCTGTTATTGAAATGGTAATTGACATGTGGTTTTAATGTGGTAAATTATACATGGTTAACATCTATTATTGAAATGGTAATTGGCATGTGGTTTTAATGTGGTAAATTACATATGGTTAACTTCTGTTACTTTTGAACTCTAAATACAATTATGTGAAAGAGGGCAATCAATCTACTCATTGTACTTATAATTACAGTAGAACTCCACTATAGTCAACTCCTGTATAGTGAACCATCCTGTTTAGTAGAACCCTGTTTAGCGAACTAACTTTTATAGTCAAAATATTTGGTTTAGTTTGCCACAAATTGCCTTGTTTTCTATGAATATCTATATAGTAAATTAGTTGTATTCCATGAAAGTTCTTCCAGTATAAATTTTCTTTAATGAAGTCATGTGTAGTGTGATCCGTTCTGATATTTAGAGTACTGAGAAATTAAATACACTGAATAATGAATATATTTGAAAAGAAAGAAAATATTTTATGTAGTCTGCCATGGTAATGCTAGTTTTCTATACAACTCTTATATCATCTACACTCTACAGCAAGGGTGGCCAAATGCAGCACTCATTGCTATTTTAGCTCTCAGAGCAGCACTCGTGCCCACCAGGGAAAAGGTGCTTTATTTTCTTCCAAAGAAAATTTAGAGTATTTAGCCCTGACTGCTTTATAAATTACAAGGATATATAATATAAAAGAGGATGGTAAGATAATTGAAGAACAGAATATTTATAATTACCTTGATACTTTGTTAGTTAATTTTATACGTTAATAAGGTATTTTGGTACCCTTACACTGGTAAGAATTTGTGCAATAATTTTTATTTTCTTTTTTTAATAAGGTGGGAAGCAATTGTCATTTATCCTGTGATTTTATAAATTAGTTATTAAATTTTTTATTACTTGAATGCAAAACAACTTATTTTTGTTTTTATTGTGAAAAAAGAAAAGTATAATTATGTATCATTTATTAATTGCTTTTAATTCAAATAATTAATGTACTACAAATATTTATGTTCCAAATATGTACGATTGTACGTACCTCAATAAAATCTATCTCCCCTACTCTCATTTTAATTACTCAGTATCCCCTGCAATTTAAGAAACGAAAAGAAAATGGTAACTGCAATGTTATTCCATATTTCGGCAATGAAAAACACAACATGTGCCCACCCATGCTCTAAAGTGAAGTAAATCATCTAAAGTGAATATAAATTTATTAATTATAACTTCTAAAATCTACTTCTATCATGTCCAGGATGGCTCAGTGGATATGTCCCAGACTCAAAACAACAGCAAACTACAGGGACCCTAGTTCGATTCCGGAAACACCTCTTCATTTCTTTCCCAATTTCTTCCAATTTAATTTGTATATAACAATATGTTACATTAAACTAAATAATATATAGGCGAATTACATATACACTATATACAGTAAAGTAAGAAATGGCAATAAAATTAGTATGATCTTTTTGATTTCTTGACACATGGTACTGATGAGTGTTACACATGGTACTGATATGTGTTTCACATGGTATTGATATGGGTAACATATGGTACTGATATGGGTAACATATGGTACAGATATGGGTAACATATGGTATTGATATGGGTAACATATGGTACAGATATGGGTAACACATGGTACTGATATGGATAACATATGGTATTGATATGGGTAACATATGGTACAGATATGGATAACATATGGTACTGATATGGGTAACATATGGTACAGATATGGATAACATATGGTATTGATATGGGTAACATATGGTACAGATATGGTTAACATATGGTATTGATATGGGTAATATATGGTACAGATATGGGTAACATATGGTACAGATATGGGTAACATGTGGTATTGATATGTGTTACACATGGTACAGATATGTGCTACACATGGTACAGATATGTGTTACACATGGTACAGATATGTGTTACACATGGTACAGATATGTGTTACACATGGTACAGATATGTGTTACACATGGTACAGATATGTGTTACACATGGTACAGATATGTGTTACACATGGTACAGATATGGGTAACATATGGTACAGATATGTGTTACACATGGTACAGATATGTGTTACACATGGTACAGATATGTGTTACACATGGTACAGATATGTGTTACACATGGTACAGATATGTGTTACACATAGTACAGATATGGGTAACATATGGTACTGATATATGGTTTTGTTATGGTTAACATGTGTATTCCATATGTTATACATGTGGCAAAACCACATGTATAACATATCGTCCAAGGTTCCAAAAATCAACATTGTAACCACATTGTTATAATGTGGACATAACCACATGGTATACATGTGGAAATGTTTGCAGGGTAATGGGATCTCTGATAAAATAATGAAACTAGGGTAAGATCTTTATGTTGTTTTGGATATTCAAAAAAGTACACAAATTAGAATTGTTTTCTATATTGTGTTCAACATCAGTTTACGTACCAATTTATTTGCTAAATCATCATTTTTTGAATAATCTTTGTACTTAATTCCAACTAAAGAATAATCATTAACTAAGTACAAATATTTGATGATAGAGTAAATATTTGTTTTCAGAAGCAACGATAAGTGCAGTCTTATGAGATGAAAATAAGGGTGACCGGACGTTTCGTTCCTGGACGTTTTGTACCCGGACGTTTCGTACCCGGACGTTTCGTACCCGGACGTTTCGTACCCGGACGTTTCGTACCCGGACGTTTCGTACCCGGACGTTCCGTTACTATGACGTTTCGTTCCTAGGACGTTTCGTTCCTAGGACGTTTCGTTCCTAGGACGTTTCGTTCCTAGGACGTTTCGTTCCTAGGACGAAACTAGTGTTGTATTTATGATTTATTGATTACATCCGGCCAGTTTGAAAATATTTTTTGAATTTGGTAATTCACTTTATGAGCAACAAATTTAAAAGTTTAAATATTATTAATATAAATATATTAATATACAACTCTATTTCTCGCTTAGGAAGCTTCTTTTATCTAACAAATAATGTTTCAGTTTAATTACATGATTTATTACATACAAATTGGTATTCCTGTTATTTTTCATACGATAACATATAATATAGCAAATTTCTTTAACTCAATTTAAAATACTTAATTCTGTAATGATGTTCACCATGATAGATAATTGTAGAATAAAAACAATTTTACGTAAATTTTCGATTTTTATTCAACTTGCATTGATATCACAGGCAACACAGCAGCAAAACTCACAATGAAACAATAACAATCGTATTTGCTCTGCAGTCTTTGAAATTAGTTTCTAAATCGAAAAACAACAATCTGATCAGGCTGAACTCAGTGGAGGAATATTTCAACTGATAATGTGAACTTAATTGAATACCGTCTATTGTGTTTAATCTCAATGTAAAATACAGAGAAGAAACAATAATGAATACTGCATAGTGAATATATAATGTACATTACATTTCTTCTTGTAGTAGCATTTTCTTTAAGTGCGTAAACACAGCTAAACAAAATGTATAGATGATTAAATATCAACGTAAAAAATTTGAATATATTTTTATTACATGTGGTAATTCAGTATTTAATCATTCTATAAATGACAGTAAAGTTTAAATATATATTTAGCTACATAAAGTTGATAAAAACCTCAGCTGGTTCCCGTTATTTTGTGTTCAAAGTGTATATAAAAGTATAGTTCTGCTACTTACCTGTAACTTACAGTTGCTTAGAGTACTACTGTGTGTAGGTACTATTGTTAGCTAACTTTGAAAGTTAAGTTAATTGCTCTGTTATAGCAAGCATACCGAGGTTTTAAGTTTGTGATATGCGTATTATAACCCATAGTGCATTTGCTGTGTATTTATAGGGTGTAACACTTATCACATCACGGTTGTGGCGGCACAACAAGGCGGGCGTTTGAACGGCTGTAGGGGAGGTTTGGGGCTAAGTTTATTGTTTTTTTTTATTACATCCGAAAAAGTTTCACAAACTTATGGAAATTTAAAATATATACAAAATCCTAAACTAAAACATGATACAAAATACTAAACTAAACGAAAAATTGGAACTCTCATCTAGGTTGCGCATTATTTTAGCTTTGGCTGACCACCAGTGACGTCATATTGACATCACTGCATCTGCTCTAAGAGCTGACAACTGAGTTGCTTTAACAATGAATTTTAGTTTGTCAAAATACTACAATCTTATTTAAAATAGTAAATAGTAATACCTTTCAGTAAGATATGAACATGCTTCATCGTAAGACTTCCTAATTGAAAAATAAGTGGTAAAGTTGTAAATATTTTCCTAGGATCAACAAAAATGTATTACAGGAAATTCTGAGATAAATTCCTCATTGGTTGTAAAGTTTGTACATCAATAATTCACGGAGTTCAAGTTTGATCATTTATATGGATTATTAAAGTGTATCTTTATATCAACTGCCTAAAGCATTCTTGAGGTAATTTGCTTAAAAGCTTCGGTTTGACGAAGGAGGCAGTTTAGTTACAGAAGTTTGCATATAAATTAGCTCACAGGGAGAAGCTGGAGGAGAATCTTGCGAATTATTAACATCAAAACAGCTCGAGAGCGTGTCTCAACTCAAGTGTTTTCTTGCCCTGCCAATAGTTGTGACCTCTGAGGAAGATCCGCAGAATAGTAATGAAGCTGTGGCCGCCATTTAAAGTGGAGGGGAGGGGGTGGAACTCACCAAATGATGTACAAAATTGTTCATTTTAGTGATGTAAATATATGTTGCATTTTGAAATATATATATGCAAATATAAGTAACGCCATTTGAAGTCGAGTTGAGGAGGTGGAACCAAACTGTGTAAATGATGCAACAATTGCTGATTTACATGAGATTTTAGTGTTTTTAAATGTATATATAAAATATTACATTTAAAATCAATATGTTCTTTCATTGAACACTGACTTTATCAATTAGGTTTTAACCTCAAAAACTCAAAATGTACCATCATTGGTTAAAAGAAAATAAAAATAATCCATATACTTCCTTTGATTAATCAGCTACAAGTACCTTCAAAACTTTCTGTATTATTCAATATATGAATGCTAACACGAATATATATATATATATATATATATTTAATTAATGTTCTTTCAGCCGATTTATTAATATAAGGAAAAAAGAGGAAAGTTCTGATAAAATTGTCTACAACATTTATTTTATTACTTTTAAAATAATATCCATTGACAGCAGTCTGAAAAATGTTCAATTTTTATCTCTATTCTGAATTCGTGTACCGTTAGTTCTGATGCACACACCTGTCAGTCATTGATGGTGTACTGACGGTGAAATGCAATGACAGCTTATCTATACTCATTTATCGGTCACTGACGATAAAACACCGATTTTAGTTACGATTCATCATGAGTGAACCAAACGATCAATTGTAAATGATGAACATACCTGATTTTACTAAGAATAGGTAGTTTGGACAATTCATTGATTCATGAAAACATGGATTAATATTTAAAGCTAATTGCATGAAAAGTTGAATAGTTTAGTGAGAAATATATATTGAGCGAAGATTAATTGTTAAAAAAGTTATCATATATTTTTTAGGTTGTATTTACACATATGTGTAGTTTATGTAGGTAGCTATATACGAATCTCATCTTCTTATATCCTTTTACATAAAAGTTTATACGTACTTGTATAACAATATTGAAACTTCTTCAAAATGAATAGTCTTAAGCTTTATAATCCATATTTCAAGAATGTATCTCAGACCACGTGTTCGTCCGTCCAGTTGAGTTTGCGAGGCCATCAGGTTTTCAATCACTGGAATTAGAAGTGTGATCGCAGTTGCACACGAAGATCCAATAACAACATCTGCACCAGAAATCCCATTACCCTCCAGAGTTTCTGAACAATGTGCCGAGGGAAATTGAACCCGGAGAGAAACGACAAGAGCTCGCAATCGAAGTGATCCTCCTGCTTGGGAAAGGCATCCATAACCATATCTTAGATTCGATATCTTCGCCACCTTGGTTAAATGAACTGAAAAGTTTTCTTCAGACTGCCTTTAAAAAATTGGTATTTTTCATATGATATTGTAATATTTTTATTTGATTTTTTTTATAGAAAATCTGAATTGATGGTTCAGAATATAATAAGAGATTTTTTTATTTATTTACCTCAATAAAGAAAGGTTTAAGAAATTAAAACTTGTGGAAATTTAATATATTAACTATCATCCTGATTCTTCTATTGACAACATTTTAAATTAAAAACAAGAGGAATTTTGAAATAAAACATGTTAAATAAAAATAAAAATTTATTGTGCAGTTTTTCAACTTAAAATTATTTAATATATTTAATAATGCTATATTCTTAATAAATCTTTTTTGAATTTAAAATCTAACATCGGATACTACTTTATGATAGATTATAAAAAAAGTGTAGGCTTGTAAATTGTATATTAAAACTTAAATTTGTATATTAAAAAGGTACAAAAACAGATGTTAATCCTGCGAAAAAAGTATATAGAATACCTTTCACTACCTTAGTTTATTATATGAAAAGATATATCTTCTATAAAAGTTAGTCTATCGTCTATAAAAAAAGCACATGTTTATAAAATGATGAACCTATTCTAAAATTTCTTTGTTAAAATAGATATATGGGAAGGCTATATTTGTGTATAAGCATAAAAAATCATTACTTTAGTTTCCATTTTTTTTTGAAGTGAGTTTATTAAAAAGCAAACATCGAAACAATTCCCTAACATAAAAATTTAATCTAAATCATCACTTTCAAAACATCATTTGCAAATAAACTTCAATCGAAACCAATATACTTATCTGTTTCAGGTTCCATCATTGAGATACAAATTGAATAAAATCGGACATAAAATGGCTCCTTTAACCAATATTTAGTACAGTACAGTCCGAGATAAGATCGTTCAATTGAACATATTGTCAGCTGTTGCTACGGTAACTAGATACAATTTTATTAGAATTCTCTCGAATGCCATAGTTGAGAAGTTTTTCATTAAAATGTTTACGTGCCTCGAATTGAATGCTTTTTTCAGATCTTAATTTTTGTTTTCATTTAGAGGTTTTTAAAACATATTTTAAAATAATTTCAATTGGAGTAATTTTTAGTCATTCATATAAAAATATTTTATTACAATTTTAAACAAAAATATTTTTACTACTTTTTTTTAGTTTTAGTTTCAATGGCCATTAGTTTTAGAAAACTGAGGGTCATTCATGGCAGACTATAGAAAATTTGTTCACTATACAAAGTAGTTCTCTTACTCACGATTCTACATTCACTATATAGTAGTTCTACTGATGCAAAAAATATTTTAAAATATTTCTATGTAAGCGAATCCCTGACAGATTTTTTTGTGTATCACTTGCTTCACATGAACATTCTTTTTAACATGCAAATTTCAGTCGCTAACTCTACAAATGACAATAATGAGTCGGTATCACAGCTGATGATTATGAAATGGCGGTTTTATGATCTCAAAATAGGCTCCGGAATTAGAAAATGATGAGCTTTTTATTCCAACTAAACTCGTGGAATCAGAAATTAGGAATACAAATGAAGTGCGAAGGGAAATATAAACATTGCTATGTTATACCCTGCAAACATTTCCACATGGCATACACATGGATGCCATGTGGTTGGATGGTTATAATATGGCAATACGTTTTTAAGATGTATCATCCACATTGAAACAACCTAAACACTAAAATAACAGATGTTAACCATGTGTAATTTACCACATCAAAACCACATGTCAAATACCATTTCAATAACAGATGTTAACCATGTGTAATTAACCACATTAAAACCACATGTCAATGACCATTTCAATAACAGATGTCAACCATGTGGTTACGCAATATCATAACCACATGTTTAAAAACATACTAAAACCATATGTTATAGATATTTAATTATAAACATAAAACATGGTATTTGACATGTGATTTTAATGCGGTAAATAACACATGGTTAACATTTGTTATTGAAATGGTATTTGACATGTGGTTTCAATGCGGTAAATAACACATGGTTAACATCTGTTATTGAAATGGTATTTGACATGTGGTTTCAATGTGGTAAATTACACATGTTTAACATCTGTAATTGAAATGGCCATTGACATGTGGTTTTAATGTGGTAAATTACACATGGTTAACATCTGTTATTGAAATGGTAATTGACATGTGGTTTCAATGTCGTAAATAAAACATGGTTAACATCTGTTATTGAAATGGTATTTGACATGTGGTTTTAATGTGATAAATTACACATGGTAAACATCTGTTATTGAAATGGTATTTAACATGTGGTTGTAATGTGGTAAATTACACATGGTTAACATCTGTTATTGAAATGGTATTTGACATGTGGTTTCAATGTAGTAAAATACACATGGTTAACATCTGTTATTGAAATGGTATTTGACATGTGGTTTCAATGTAGTAAAATACACATGGTTAACATCTGTTATTGAAATGGTATTTGACATGTGGTTTTAATGTGGTAAATTACACATGGTTATCATCTGTTATTGAAATGGTATTTGACATGTGGTTTCAATGTGGTAAATAACACATGGTTAACATCTGTTATTGAAATGGTGTTTGACATGTGGTTTCAATGTAGTAAAATACACATGGTTAACATCTGTTATTGAAATGGGCGTTGACATATGGTTGTAATGTGGTAAATTACACATGGTTAACATCTGTTATTGAAATGGTAATTGACATGTGGTTTCAATGTCGTAAATAACACATGGTTAACATCTGTTATTGAAATGGTAATTGACATGTGGTTGTAATGTGGTAAATTACACATGGTTAACATCTGTTATTGAAATGGTAATTGACATGTGGTTTCAATGTCGTAAATAACACATGGTTAACATCTGTTATTGAAATGGTATTTGACATGTGGTTTTAATGTGGTAAATTACACATGGTTAACATCTGTTATTGAAATGGTAATTGGCATGTGGTTGTAATGTGGTAAATTACACATGGTTAACATCTGTTATTGAAATGGCCATTGACATGTGGTTTCAATGTAGTAAAATACACATTGTTAACATCTGTTATTGAAATGGGCATTGACATATGGTTGTAATGTGGTAAATTACACATGGTTAACATCTGTTATTGAAATGGTAATTGACATGTGGTTTCAATGTCGTAAATAACACATGGTTAACATCTGTTATTGAAATGGTAATTGACATGTGGTTGTAATGTGGTAAATTACACATGGTTAACATCTGTTATTGAAATGGGCATTGACATATGGTTGTAATGTGGTAAATTACACATGGTTAACATCTGTTATTGAAATGGTAATTGGCATGTGGTTGTAATGTGGTAAATTACACATGGTTAACATCTGTTATTGAAATGGTAATTGACATGTGGTTGTAATGTGGTAAATTACACATGGTTAACATCTGTTATTGAAATGGTATTTGACATGTGGTTGTAATGTGGTAAATTACACATGGTTAACATCTGTTATTGAAATGGGCATTGACATATGGTTGTAATGTGGTAAATTACACATGGTTAACATCTGTTATTGAAATGGTAATTGGCATGTGGTTGTAATGTGGTAAATTACACATGGTTAACATCTGTTATTGAAATGGGCATTGACATATGGTTGTAATGTGGTAAATTACACATGGTTAACTTCTGTTATTTTCTAACTCTAAATACAATTATGTGAAAGAGGACGATCAATCTATTCATTGTATAATTACAGTAGAGCTCCACTATAGTCAACTCCTGTATAGTGAACCATCCTCTTTAGTAGAACCCTGTTTAGCGAACTTACTTTTATTGTGAAAATATTTAGTTTAGTTTGCCACAAATTGCCTTGTTTTCTATGAATATCTATATAGTAAATTAGTGGTAATTTATGAAAGTTCTTCCAGTACAATTTTTCTTAAATGAAGTCATGTGTAGTGATCCGTTCTGATATTTAGAGTTCTGAGAAAATAAATACACTGAATAATGAATATATTTGAAAAAGAAAGAAAATATTTTATGTAGTCTGCCATGATAATGCTAGTTTTCTATACAACTCTTATATCATCTACACTCTACAGCAAGGTTGGGCAAATGCAGCACTCATTGCTATTTTGGCACTCAGAGCAGCACTCGTGCCCACCAGAGAAAGGGTACTTTATTTTCTACCAAAGAAAATTTAGAATATTTAGCCCTGACTGCTTTATAAATTACAAGGATCCCTGCAAACATTTCCACATGTATACCATGTGGTTATGTCCACATTATAACAATGTGGTTACAATGTTGATTTTTGGAACCTTGGACGATATGTTATACATGTGGTTTTGCCACATGTATAACATATGGAATACACATGTTAACCATAACAAAACCACATACAGTACCATGTGTAACACATATCTGTACCATATGTTACCCATATCTGTACCATATGTTACCCATATCAATACCATATGTTACCCATATCTGTACCATATGTTACCCATATCAATACCATATGTTATCCATATCTGTACCATATGTTACCCATATCAGTACCATATGTAATCCATATCTGTACCATATGTTACCCATATCTGTACCATATGTTACCCATATCAATACCATATGTTATCCATATCTGTACCATATGTTACCCATATCTGTACCATATGTTACCCATATCAATACCATATGTTATCCATATCTGTACCATATGTTACCCATATCAGTACCATATGTTAATCATATCAGTACCATATGTTACCCATATCAATACCATGTGAAACACATATCAGTACCATGTGTAACACACATCAGTACCATGTGTCAAGATATCAAAAAGATCATACTAATTTTATTGCCATTTCTTACTTTACTGTATATAGTGTATATGTAATTCGCCTATATATATTTAATTTAATGTTACATATTGTTATATACAAATTAAATTGGAATAAATGGGGAAAGAAATGAAGAGGTGTTTCCGGAATCGAACTGGGGTCCCTGTAGTTTGCTGTTGTTTTGAGTCTGGGACATATCCACTGAGCCATCCTGGACATGATAGAAGTAGCTTTTAGAAGTTATAATTAATTAATAAATTTATATTCACTTTATATGATTTACTTTACTTTAGAGCATGGGTGGGCACATGTTGTGTTTTTCATTGCCGAAATATGGAATAACAGTGCCGTTACCATTTTCTTTTCTTAAATTGCAGGGGATACTGAACAATTAAAATGAGAGGAGGGGGGGGGGGGGTAGATTTTATTGAGATACGTACAATCGTACATATTTGGAACATAAATATTTGTAGTATATTTATTATTTGAATTAAAAGCAATTAATAAATGATACATAATTATATTTTTCTTTTTTCACAATAAAAACAAAAATAAGTTGTTTTGCATTTAAGTAATAAAAAAATTAATAACTAATTCATAAAATCACAGGATAAATGACAATTGCTTCCCAACTTATTAAAAAAAGGAAATAAAGATGATTGCACAAATTCTTACCAGTGTAAGGGTACCAAAATACCTTATTAACGTATAAAATTGACTATCAAAGTATCAAGGTAATTATAAATATTCTGTTCTTCAATTAACTTACCATCCTCTTTCATATTATATATCCTTGTAATTTATAAAGCAGTCAGGGCTAAATACTCTAAATTTTCTTTGGAAGAAAATAAAGCACCTTTTCCCTGGAGGGCACGAGTGCCGCTCTGAGAGCCAAAATAGCAATGAGTGCTGCATTTGGCCACCCTTGCTGTAGAGTGTAGATGATATAAGAGTTGTATAGAAAACTAGCATTATCATGGCAGACTATATAAAATATTTTCTTTCTTTTTCAAATATATTCATTATTCAGTGTGTTTAATTTCTAAGAACTCTAAATATCAGAACGGATCACTACACATGATTTCATTAAAGAAAATTTGTACTGGAAGAACTTTCATGAAATACAACTAATTTACTATATAGATATTCATAGAAAACAAGGCAATTTGTGACAAACTAAACTAAATATTTTGACTATAAAAGTTAGTTCGCTAAACAGGGTTCTACTAAACAGGATGGTTCACTATACAGGAGTTGACTATAGTGGAGTTCTAC